>WUAM01000273.1:546468-560138 GCA_024336885.1 Actenoides hombroni | reverse complement strand
GGCTGGGGAACGCCTCGGGGTCCACGGCCTGGCTCTGCAGAGACACGCGAGCGGCAGTCGGTGGGACGCGGCTGCTCTCGGGGCTCCGCGAGACCGACGCGGCCGCCCCGCCAACCACTGTCCCGGCACGGGACGGCTTTTACACACCAAGTACATGCATTTTCTTCACGTGAATATAAAACTCAAAATTATCTAGGACTGTCTTTTTGAACGTCAAAACACATTCATGGAGACAAATTCCTCCTCTCGGTTCTTCTTTTTTTTTAAAAACAAAGACCCACAATCTCGGCCGTGTTCTCAACACGGTCACTATCATTCTGCTAAGGAAGACAAGCCTGAGATGACAAATGGGGTATGAAAACCTGCAAGTGGAGTGATGCCGGTACATTTTTGCCATGGAATTAGAGATAAAATGAAAGATGTTACAAATAAGTAAGGCTCAGAAAGTAGATTTTTATCAGTATCATTTAAACAAGTAATGACTTCAAATAAAGATGCCTGAAACTTTTACAAAAGCTAATGTGAACAGAGTGCCTCATTCTTTCAGGGCACTTTCACACTAACTGATTATCCATTAGCATAAAAAAAGCTAACACAATTCTAAACTCCATTCCAGATACTTCCCTAATACTCGCTCTAGACAGAATAATTTTATAGCTTATTCCACACTGACCTTGGAAATCAAGTTAATATAAATTTCAGTGCCCTCAAGAAAGAAAGACTTTAAGCTCCTTTAAAATGTGTGATGGATATTTTAGAAACATGTTCTAAAATGCAACAGCTCTCTTATCTGAAAATTCTCAAACTGTTTCCACTGAGATAAAAATTAAATAGAAAGAGATTTACCACTCAGTCTGAAATAAAACATCATCGCTTTTTTTTTGGAGGTGGTATTCCAAAAGCTGTGTCATAGTGCATGCAAGTTTCACACTGCAAAACTGAAGTTCACCAATACATTCTATCCCCAGTTTAACACCTCACTGAGTTCGGTGTTGTACTGAATAGGCTTGGGGACGAGTTTTCTCATGTCCAAAGCAGGATCTCACTGGTCCTATTTTGTATCTAAAATGCAGAGCTAGTTCAGAAGTTATGCTCAGGACACGTGCTGGGAAATAGAACAGGTGTTCCAGGCTTGTCAGATGATACTAAATCATTATAGAGACACATACAGCTGCATTTGGAAATATGATTTTGATTCCAGAAACATCAAACTTTTCCCCCATATTTTTATATTTTTTTTACCCACACTTTTTTGCATCATATAAGTCTGAAATGGGCAAGAACCAGCTGGAAGCTAATGAAAAATAACTGTGGGGGAAAAAAACCATGATAAAGAATAGAATGCATTCATGCTGCAAAGTGTAGGAAGCATGTTTGTAATTAAAAAAAAAAGTTAAGTGGAACGAAGTCAGCTGATTCAGGTGAAACTTGTGCCTTAACATACGTTAATTAACTAAGAGAAAGCCTGTGGGTGAAAGGACACATTACAGGTTTGCTCACGCATAAGCTTCCTGCCCTCATCACACAAAGGTCTTGATCTCACCCCTCTGCTCTTAGGTCTTCAGATACTTTTTCCTTCTTTCCTGCACCCTGTTGCTGGCCATGACCTTACCTTTCTCCCACCCAGAGCTGTTCCTCTGAGCAGCAGATCAGCAGAAGCCTGTTCATGGTTTGGATTTGGCCAGGTTAGCTGCGTAAAGCGAAGCGGCTCAGCACGGTCAGAGGCAGGAGGGCTGGACGAGCACGGCAGGGGAGAAGCAGCAAGACTAAACCTGGGGCTGAAGGAAGCTTTTCAGGTGACCCTGAGCTGTTAGATGGACTCCACCAAAATGCGTAACTCCATCCTAGCGTGCAAGAAGTGTTTTATAATCCCCTTCTACAACAGACCTTCCAGTTCCACCTGACAACAGACCTGTTAAACACAACGCCCAGCACCTGCAGGGCACCGTCCAGCATACCTGGCTAACCAGCTCTGGTATTCCCAGAGCCCTGTCGATTTCTTCTAAACCATCGAAATTCCGTAAGGCCATGTAAAGCTGATCCAGGAGAGCACCCTCATCGCTTGGTGACTCCGAAGAAGGATGATTACACAAGAGATCGTCTGGTGAGCTGCCAAACGGTTGCCTGTGAAAACACGAACGCGGTGTTGGTAAAGAGCTGCCGAGACACAAGAAGTAATGTCAGAGGATTAGTGCTCCCACTGAACTAACAAGTGGAGGCAGAAATTATTTTAATCACTGCCAATTTTGTTTAGAAAATGATTCCGGATGAAAGTTACGTTACACAAAGAGTAACTAAACAGCTGGTTAATGTCTGTCGAGACCCTGTGAGCTCGGGGAACCTGCCCGGTGTGCAGCACGCCACAGGGGTGCTCCGGAGCCGACTCCGTGCGGCCAGCACAGAATGAGTCACCAAACACAGAAGGTGAAACTATTTCTTTCTAGCTAATTGTAATTTTGAATTTGAGATTTTAGATTGAGCACACTATCACAAGTAGAAAAAGAACCAATTTCCACGGACGCTTGTCTTAACTGGTTTGGTATCACAGTAAGCAAGCTGGAGAGGTCACCGAGGGCTCCGAGGACTGTCTGAGCTCACACAAACTGAACATCTGGAAGAGCTGCCCAGGAGCATGAGGGAGCGGGGAGAAAACAACGTTCCCCTTCTTGTCCACAGTGAAACACGGCATCAGCTCAGCCAGTCTGATGGATCTGCACACTCAGGTACTAGTTCATGCACGTGGTTACGTATCTCAGAAGTGTGTCAGCAAGAATTTGGACGCTGCCAGGCCGAGTGTGCTGGCTCTAGAGATCCTGCTCACCTCACCCTGCAGCTGTATGCGAAGCACGCTCACAGTGACAAAGGCAGAATTAAGGTTTATTCCAAAGCCAAAGCACAAAACTTACTGAGAAACAAATGAATTGTGAAATACCAGCCTATCTGCAGCCAAAGGCCAGATTTTTGTTTCGCAGTTCACACACAAGCCCCGCATCACGCACAATACCACGAGACTACAATAGAGAACAGAGCGAGCAAAGCACTGCAGCACAGGCAGCTTCTCTCTGCACATCATGGCAGAATCTCACGCCAGATAAGGACTCGGGGACAACAAAAGCTGTCGCACACAGAGGGAGGAAACAGCACTATATGTGAAGCCCTTTTACATGTCTGTTTGGAGAAACAAAGAAACATGTTTGTGTATTTGGTTTCCATAATGAGATCTATGGTTGCCATGGAAGTCTAATCTCGATGTCAAAGCCAAGCAGAAGGAATGAGCTGCATTGTCGGGCTGTGCACCTAAAGAACCAGAGGATGGCAGAACAAAAACATGTACTTTTTCATTAGATCCTGGACTGTAAAAAATAAAATTAAGGATATGTATGATATACCTTTAAAACATCACAAAGTGTTAACCAGTGTCATGTACAGAGAGGTTTCTATAGCTCTCACAGCTGAAAATATAAATCAGTAAAAGGGAAGAGAAAAAAAAATCCTTTGAATCAAACTGCTTGCAGACTTTAAAGATGACTTATAAGAAGGGGTCTATGATCTAGAAAAATAATCCACGAGGCTAACCAGAAATCCTCCCTCAAACTGTAAATGGGTGTGAATATGTATGGTAAGAAAAAGTAAAAAACATTTATTAGATTCTGTATGTTAAACAATTACAATTATTTTGGGGGTTTTCCCCGTTTCTTTTATATACCATGATGACAACATTTAATTTTTCTCTCAAAGAATTATTTTTACTCACAATTTAACTTTTATCAAATTTCATACTCATAACTGGATTACAAAAATACAAATCCCAGGGATTAATAAAAAGAAAATGGCAGCACCAAGCAACTCATCATCTCTGCTTGGGTGTAAATGATCAAAATATGGTTACTTTCAGATGCAACGCAGTGGGAGGTTTTTTCACCATTTTCAGGTCTAAGTAAATTATGAGAAATGCAACAGTAATAAAATGGAAGAATTATCTGCCTGGCTCGCTGACCGAACACGGCCCTGTCCTTTATTTTACAGTGTCATTTTTTCAGTGAATAATTAAGTTATGTGAGCAGTGCTTTTGGCACACGGACGCCCTAACTGCGGGAGAATTAGCACCAGGAAACATCTTGAAAAGCATGAAAAGTAACAGAGAAAATGCCACACTTAAGTTCACAGACAATATTTTTGGATATCCTTTCATAATGAACATTAAGGGAATGTAGTCAGAAGATTAACCTTTCTTCAAACACACTTTTTTCCACCTGCTTCCTCTTCATTTTCTTTTCAGTGCTCCCCCCATTTACTACTGAAAAATATCCCAACTTTTGCAATTCAAAGTATTTCAACATTTCCCCCTTACTTGTCCATTTTGTCCACTCACTCAGTCCATGTAGATATACACAGTTGCCCTACTGTACGCTGCAAACCTTTTGGAGAAAGCACAGCTCCTTTTAAAGAAGTGTACACTGCTTTTCATAGTTTTGGCATTATTTAGAAGGTTTAACAAGGAACAGAGTGAAGACGTACGAGGTAATGAGTTGTGATCGAACCACAGCGCTGGTTACTGGGGAAGGAGCTGACTCCAGGGGCAGGCAGCCTCCCCTGCACTTCATCTTTTCTTCCTTGCCTTTTACAGAATTTAGGTCAATTAAACCCTCCCCAAACAGAACAGAAATTAACCATGTCCTGCACTGGTTACAACGCTGCCGTGCTGTGGGAAGAGGCAGCACTGTTACAGCTACACAAGCGCTGGCATTTAGCCACACGTGGTGTGAAATACAGTTGCTACCAATCGGAGCACGACAGACTCATCCCCACGTTAGTGATTGAGAGGTGAAAACAGAGCAACTGGCAGTGTCCCGTTCCTCCAACGTGTAAAACAGCAGCGAGAGCATTTACAGGTATTACCAGAACATCTATCTATACGTTTCATGAGCATGAAGTACTTACAACCTGTAAGTTGTACATTAGGCGAGTATTTTATGCAGAACTTTGTTCCCGTGATGTGTATATCACACAGGCCTGTAAAATCTCTCCGTTTGGATGTGATCCTGAGACTCACCTGTTCTGGTTACCAAAAGTGGCCTGATCTATAGGCAGGATGCTGTCCGGCCACGGCGCAGTCTGATTTGGAGGTGCCTGCTGCTGGCTATACTGAGCTCCTCCTATGTTCATCTCCAACTCGGATGGCCCTAGGCAAGGGAAAACAACCACGTCACTTCTGTGAAAAGAACCTACTTCTGTGTTAATTCTTTCCACTGAACTATCTATGTTACGGTAAATGCAGACAAAACTATTAAGACTTCAGTAACATTACACTTAAAAGCGTAATGATTTTTTTAGTTAAAATTTGAGAAGGTAACTTGAGAATCTGGAAGAGACCCAAAACCGTAAAAAATAGCAGATATTGACATCACAGATGTGAAAATTAGTAACTTAAGTGTAAGAAAAGGACAGTATTAGAGGCAATACCATAAAGTACTTGCTTTAAAAGAGACCAAGAACAATGATAATGTTCCCAGCATTTCCTCTTAAAGAGCCCCAATCTTTAATGAACAGGCTCAACTTCATATCCTCTTTCTTGGCCACACCACTGTGGAGCTGCAGAGGAGCAGGAGCTGTCCCTGTCAATCCATGCATTAGAAGTTAAGTGTTTTACACACTTTCCTTCCCAATTCCACAGGGACCCCTCACTGGGGAAAATGGTTCTCATCAAATCCAGAATTGAGGTGAGTCTTTTTTTTTTCCATTTTATTTTTTTCTGCTTCACCTTTGAGAATCCAGCGTGCGCCGGAAGGCAGAGCTGCGCGGCGCCCCGACTTACCCATGTTCATGACCTGAGCTGGAAGCATCTGCCGCGGGCCGGGCTGGCTGCCGGGTCGGAGGGGGATGCTGGCCGTGGGGTTGCGGACCATGCCTGCTTGCACCGGCCGGCTCATGGCCCCGGCGGCGGGCGTGCACGTCACCCTGGCAGCGGGACCCTGGCCCCCCCAGTCTCCGGAGGCCATGGCGGGCCGAGGGGCACTGCCACCCATCATTCCTGCACGAAAGCCAAACAGACTCAGGCACCGGCACGTGACTCAGAACAGCTTCAGCAGCACAACCGCCCGGCGCAGCGGCTCCACTCGAAGCACACCGCACCGCACCCGCCCGCCCCGACGTGCCAGGCTGCAGAGCCATGCCTTACGCCGCCTAGTCAAGGGACTGGCCATCGTCAGACATTTAACAGGAGGAAGATGCTTTTATTATTTCCGAAGCGCTGTTTGGAGCGAGCGTTCCCACGTGCAGCCTGCCACAGGTGCCGCGGGCGTGCGGACAGCCCTGGCTTCCTTCCTCAGGAAACAAAGCGCCTTGGGCCGAGCATGGCTGGGTCAGGGCTCTACTTTCCCAGCGAGGACCAAGACCTGAGCAGCGCGGGTCATCGCTGCACGCGCTTGCAAAGAGAAGGACTGAATTTAGCCTCGCATTCTGCAGACATCTTTTGGGAAGTCCTTTCGTTCAGAGCCCAGAGCCTTCTTAGCTTCAAGGCTCACCCAGATCACCTCACACCAGTACACAGTGCAGGGAAATTACTCACAGGAACTTTCCGATAGATGCTGAAGTTCATTACCGTTATTTTAGGGGAAGTCCTCCTACATCTACTGTAAACAACTGATACTGTTTATTTACACTTGGAATATATAGACTACTACACTCTGACAGCAGCCAAAAAAACCCCCCAAACCAAACCCCAATGCAAAAATCCCCCAACCCCAAAGTCGTGCATTCACAGTATTTATACATTTTCATTTCCTACAGTCAAGAGAGCAGATGAAACACTGATTTCCGATTGTACTACTGGCGTCTCCAGCTGCATTTTGCAACACCCTTACGTGAATACTACAAGCCACACAAATAATGACAACTCGTCAGTTCCACTGTTTAGTGATATGTAACCACTGTTTGGTGGTAGGTAACCATTGTTTGGTGGTAGGTAACCACTGTTTCAGCTGCTGTACAGAACCTGCTCCAGTGTTAGGTCCTCAGGTTTGTTCTATTTGTGCACATACTCCACCAGCTGAAACACCTGGCGTGCCAGCGCATGTGGCAGGAACACAGACAATATTCCTTACCCCGTATACACGAGATGAGTAACATCCTCTAATATGTACACAGAACATGAAAGTGATAGGAAACTTGAAAGACTACAAGTTGACCTCTGAACTGCTTAAATAGGATATTTCAGTGTCTGGCAGCATGTCTTTTTTTAACACTGATGCAAACTAAATATAAAATGTTGACAGTGAGTACAGCCAGCTGAAAGGACTCACACGATACCCACTTACTCAGAGTTCTCAGTGGTAGTTGAGCACTTGGACGATCTGAGACTATGGACCAGTGGAATTAAGTCAATCAGGCTTTTCTTGTGAACCCCCCTGCAGTATCTTTGTACAGAATTAGTCAGGGCAACACAAAGCAACCGATGCCCCACAGATCAGGCAAAATCCACGACAAGAGGTAACACCACTGCAACATCTGATGGTTCCCCAAAAAGTTTATGTTCCAGTAAATGATGAAAACATTAGCCTTTCTTTAATTTAAAATGAGAAATAAGGCTAATAAATACAGGATAACAAAGGGCAAAACCCAGGTCTGTAGATACACATCACAAGGGCAACATTATCGCCCACAATTTTGTTTTGAAAGAAATACTCCTGCAGAGAAGTGGTTCATTCATTTGCTTTTCTGAGGCAGGAAGAGGGGATCTTTAGAAGTTTTCAGGTAGGTGAAAAGCAGTGCATAAAGAGGAGGACTAAAAGTATGCAGAAAGAGAAGTCCAAAGTAAATACCTCAATAAGTAACAGCCCATGAAACATGATTTTTCCCCGACTTTTTGCAAAGTACTTATAATAACCTGCACTTACAATAACCCCAACATGAAGTTGCACTTGCTAAAGCCTGTTACTCAAACACATTTAAAAATACAGAAAGTCATCTTACCTGTGCTGCTGTTGCCTAAAGCTCCTTGACTTCCTATCATCCCTTCGTTCCTGCCCATCAGTCCCTGCTGAGGTATCACCGAATAGGGGCTGCTCGCTCGGATCGGGGGGAACGTTCCTGCACCTCCTGGGTTCTGCAGTGTGATATCAAGTGGTAAATTCTGGTTTGGTAACAACCTGCCCAGTTGCCCTGCTCGTGGGTTATTAAAAGCTAGACAGGAGGAGCAAAGAGAAAAAAAAAAAAAGCAAAGTTACAAGAATGGAAACTTTACTTGTAAAAAAAAAAAAAAAAAGGCAAGCAAACACCCTTTAAAGCTCCTGGGCTGAGCTATTTAATGCTGCACAATTTACCCACTTCATAGCTGCCTAACAAACAGCCCCGCTTGACATTTGTATGGAAATTTCAAAATGGAACATTCTGACACTAAACCAGATATGACATACGTTAAAAAAACTTTAAGTGATGCAATTCACCTGACAGAAGAGCCACTACAGCAAAATATAGCCCTATGTGCTGTGCATACTGGTGCCAATTAATCTCACACGAAGCGGGGCGGTAATTGCATGCAGATGTCATCCTGAGGCAGATCATTAGGAACTATCCTAGTTTGGAAAGGTTTCCTGCATACGCTGTGCTCCTGAAGAAGTTACCAAAATTAAGGACAGATTGAGTCTGTATCAGATCCTGTAGCCCCATTTTGACATCTCCCTCGTGAATATTTAGTTTTACATTTTCTGTCGTTAACAAAAATAAACGCTTTCATGACTCAGCAACCAGAACTAAGCAGTGCAGAGTTAGAGCTGTGCCACCGTAATATTCCGGTAAACAGAACCACACCTGATGGTTACTGTCACCTTTATATGACAACTTTCTTCTGATGAGGTGCTTTGTGCTCTCTGCCCCGGGCTCTGCAGCACGACCTGCAGATTCACCTCCAGTCTCAGCTGGGCCCTGGGCAAGGTGCCCGTGCTCAAAAGCATCCCCTGGGCGCACAGCAAGTTCTCAGACCTGAGTCAAGCACTGACCCTGTGCCGGTGGCTCCATTTCCAATCACACCGACACGATGAATACAAGGAAATTAAACATTTTTGGTGAAGTTATTATTTGTGATACTTCCTGGTGGCTTCACCCAGGAGAGCCTCTGATCCAACAGCATCCTCAAAGTGACTTTGGCATTTTTATATTCACCACATTACAAAGAAGTTAAAGAATTTCTTTCTTGTTTTACATCAAAATGATGTATCAAAAATATTCTTTTGAATTCGAGAACTTAGATGATGTTTCTTAAGCTTGTTAAAAAGCACAGAAACATCTTACTAGAAAGGTCTCCAACTTTTCTTCTTATTTTATAGAACCAGGCTACAGGAGGTGACTTTATCTCTGCCAGGTGAATTTGCTTGCATGCATGTATAGGAAATGCATCACATCATGTACACCTAATTCCCAAGCAAAATTTTGTCTCAACTGTCTGTTCAGACAAGCAAACAAAACTTACTTATGAGAAAAAATTCACTTTCCTGAGCTTAGGGGCATCTTAAAGTCTAAGGATGGAACCAAAACCGAACTCCAGTGACAGTTTCAGAGCAGTTTCCCCCAGAAGTTTGAAAAATCACACAGCTGAGTAAGTTACTACACGGTGCCTTTGCCAGCACCCACCGATCCGACAGAAAGGAGAGTGGGAAATGCAGCAGAAACCAGCACCACAGCTGCTGAGATGTGACGGTGCTCAGCTCCCACATTCTGCTCCTGGTCAGCGTGGGATGGAAGGAGGTGACCTGTCCCCACATAACAAACTCCAGCAATTTGGCAAATCTAGCAGCTTTCAAGTCCCTTTTTTTTATTTTCATGCAAAAGGTCTAAAATGAAAGCTGGTTATTGCTTCAGAAAAAAAGTAACCCTCCTACCCCCCTTTTGGAAGTGTGCATGATTCGACGTTCATTCTACACTGACTTTCTGTGTGCACAGGGGCACTTGCTACATCTGTGCCCCAGTTTGCTGCACACAGGGGACATTTAATGAAGTAAATAGATGCTGCCATCCTGGCCAGTGGAGAAAAAACCCAGAAGTAGTGGCTTTTAATGCTATTTCCTTCAGCATTCATAACTGATAAGACTTCTGTCTTTCTCGCTTTCCATGATTCTGTGGTGGCAGACCAATGTTTCAATGCTGATTTGCAAGTTAATGAATAAAGTTAAAGAACACTGTCAGCTGGAAGTGACTCAATTAAAAGCCACAATTTCAAATTAAACTTGGGAATTCCTTTTAATTATATGTCTATTAATCTTGTGGTTTCAGAAGAAGACTCTCCTTCACCCTTAGAAAAGCCTCTCTTGTCCCTGTCACTGGAAGAACTGCTCTCCGTGCCAAAGCCACAGCAGCATGACCTATGACCAGAGCTGGGGATGGCCCATTTATTTTGAGGGTACTCCTTAAAGCTCTTCTGAGGACACCGCTTCCAGGGCACTGCTGTGTGAACTGGATGTCACCTCCACATGTGTCTGGAAAGGGGGTGACCGCAGATGGCGCTGTGTCACCATGCAAGACCAGCCACGTCATCACGCAGCCTCGGACCAGGGCGAGGAGCTCTCCAGCTAGGTCACCACACAAGATCAGACCAGGACAAGAACCTTCCTGGCTGTGTCAATACACAGGATCAGACCAGGCCGAGGAGCTCCACAGCCAACCAGGGGCACCACGAGGGCCACTTTTGGGGGTTGACAAGCCTGGCCTACACACGTGCAGAAGGTGGACTCACTGCTCTGTGAAATCCTCATTGCTGGTTTCTGGGTGGCCACAGCCGTGCCCGGGCTGCTGTCACTGGTGAGCTGCATGAGGTCATTGATGATGGCTTGCTTGTCGACCGAGCCCGCTGGCGCGCCTGGGCGGCCGTCTGGGAAAAGCTGCGGTAACTGGCTGTTCTGCAGGTCATCCAGAATCTCCTCCAAGTTATCCAGTTCGCTGCCTGGCTGCAATGAAAACACAGACACCCAGAGTGCGTGTCGCTGCTCGCCCACTGCCACCGTCCCGCAGCCGTGCCGCCCGCGCCGGCCTCGCTGCTTCCTGCGAGGAGCCCGGTGCGGAGGCAGGAAGCTCACAAAGTGCTCCAAAGGCGACCGCGCGGGCTCTGCGGGGCTGCCCTGCCTGGTGCCTGGGGAGCCCGGTGTGGCACTGGCTCCCTTCAGATGCCAGGCACGGGGACGTATGAAGCCCCAGGCTTGGCACCTCGGGAAGAGGGGGGATGCTCCCCACGCTCTGCAATCGGCAGCAGGGGTAATTCGGCAGGGGACGAGACCCAGCAGCGATGGAGACGGGGTTTTGTGTAGGTATAACCAACACTCCTTTCAGCACAGTCATATTTCTAGTCTCTTTATGACTTGATTAAAAGCACATGATGGAAAAGTTCCTTCACAGCTAAAACAATTCCCCATATGCATTTTCTTCATTACATTCAAAACCTTAACACAGAATAACAACTCTATATAAGTTAACTGGCAAGAAATGCACATTTCAGTAAAGCTCTATAAATTAAAACCTGTCAACCAGTTACTAGATTTTGGAATTTATTTTGCTCACAACTTCCAAATCATTGAAAATAACTTCTCTACAGTAAGGAAAAAACCAGAGAAATCTATGATCATGAAAGAAAGATCAGGGAAAGAATTAAGTTCATCCTATACTAACATCAATACCAACCTGCTTGTTTTTCTTAAAAGTATTGATTTTCACCAGTGTTTTGTTTTGGTCAGCTTCCCTGTCTATAAAACTTCAGAATTAAAAACTTTTTCTGACTGAAATTTGCAAATTATTATGAGTCTATTCTCCAATCCTAAACCTCTGAGTAGGGTAAAACTCTTTTGGGTAAAAATTACCAACAGGCAGCCCAGTCTCAGTCACCGAGTCACACAGGACACGTTTCATGGCAGTATTTATAACAAAAACCTGCTCAAAATCAGTGTCTTCATTAGGAAATGTGCCATGACAGAAGGGAGGCAGAGAGCGAGCAGCCAGTGCGAGGATGGGGAACTGAGAAAGGCCACCACGGAGATGCACACAACTGTCTCTTTTCAGTGGTGCCCTGGGACAGGACAAGAGGTAACGGTAGCAAGGTGAAACACAAGAAGTTCCACCTCAACATGAGGAAAAACTTCTTCACTGTGAGAGTGACAGAGCCTGGCCCAGGCTGCCCAGAGAGGTTGTGGTCTCCTTCTCTGGAGAGATTCCCAACCCACCTGGATCTGTTCCTGTGTGTCCTGCCCTGTGTGACCCTGTGCTGTCAGAGGCGCTGGACTTGGTGATCTCCAGAGGTCCTTCC
Organism: Actenoides hombroni; assembly: GCA_024336885.1. Taxonomy (NCBI): domain Eukaryota; kingdom Metazoa; phylum Chordata; class Aves; order Coraciiformes; family Alcedinidae; genus Actenoides; species Actenoides hombroni. Next base: position 547,855 of record WUAM01000273.1, on the reverse strand, counting down.
CAGCCCCTACCCTTCTATGATACTATGGTTTTACAAAATGCAAAGTTCGGTGCAGAAGAGGAAGGAGTATGTTCCACTAAGGCAGCGTGCGGGTGCTCTGGAGCCTGGTGTTACTGGCAAACTGTTTGGAAATCACAGAATCAGAGGACTGGAAGAAATCTGAAGCCTCGGGGAAAAATTACTATCTGCCATTCCCTACAGAAGTTCACACAGAAGTGACAGAAAATCCACAGCTTCCCCAGGGAGCTGGTTTCAGAGCTCTGCCATCCTTACTACTCGCGGTTTTTTCCCCAGTGTCAATGCAAAACCTTCCCTGCTGACATTCAGACCCTTCCCTTCTGTTGTATTTTCAACTGTGTTCCCCTTTCTTTTTCAGCCTTTTCTGTATTTGGAAATACACTTTTTAAAGTTGAAGTTAATAAGCAATCTCCAACTTGTTAAATTTTCGTCAGCGTATAACCTGTTTTCGAGACCTCCCATCACTCTTGTTGCTCCCGTGGACTGTCTCTAGTCAATCCACGCTTTTGCTGACGTGCTGTGTCCAGACCAGGAGTTAAGATGAAGCCTTACGACTGCCGAGTAAAGCAGGAAATTCACTCTACACATAGTACACTCTGATGGCATACTACAGAAAATGCTGCGAATTTTTTAATTACACGATACTACTGACTCTCACTCACCTTGTGCTCACCACCAGCCCTAGACGCTGCTCTGAGAAAGCCCTTATCTGGCCGATTGTCCCCTCCTTTTAAGAAAAAAATCTGTGACATTGTTCTTGAGTATAGTGCCTGTTCATCCTGAATGTTCTCCTAAGATCTTCCCTCCATATCTCCTGTCTGCAGCTGAATTTGGGTCCTGCCCTGCTGTGTATCTACAGACACCCAAGTGTCACGTGCAGCTTTACTGAGCACATGCTCCATTCAAACACGGAGCAGCTTTAGGTGCCACTCCTGCAGCACCTCCATCCTGACAGCAAATCCTCCAGTAACTGCTTTGTGTGGAAGGATTTCCAAACAGCTTCCCACCCGCTCACGACAGTTTTGCCTTGACCATGCGTCTCTAATTTGCTGACAAGAATGCCACGTGTGAGAGGGCCAAAAAACCCACTGCCTTCTTGCAGGAGAACAGCTTGGTCTGACATTAACTGCTCCTGACAAACAGGGTCTCAGGGAGACCTTCTTGTGGTCTTCCAGTACTTCAAGGGGTCTTTCAGAAAGATGGGGACAGACGTTTTAATGGGACCTGTTGCAACAGGACAAGGGGTGATGGGTTTAAACTAAAAGAAGGAGATTTAGACTAGAAAAAGAGGAAGACATTTTTGATGCTGAGGGTGGTGAGAGCCTGGCCCAGGCTGCCCAGAGAGGTGGTGGCTGCCCCATCCCTGGCA
>WUAM01000273.1:495393-546368 GCA_024336885.1 Actenoides hombroni | reverse complement strand
GAGCACCCTGCTCTGGGTGCAGATGGCCCTGCTCCCTGCAGGGGGGTTGGACCAGATGAGCTTGAAAGGGCCCTTCCCACCCAAACCTGTCCATGATTCTCTTCTAAGGAACCCCTCTGCTGACCTGCTGCCTTCCAGACACTTACAAATCAGCTGGATGGACTCAGGACACCAACTGAAGAGGCAAAGTCAGGAGGAATTGAATATGGTGATACAAAGCCCAAGTGACCGCGTGGGCAGGTGATAAGCAGATGCCAAAAGGTGGTCTGAGAGACTGTCCCCAGCCACATCTATAGGAGCCACATCTCCAGCAGTGGGAGAGCTGGTAGGAGAGGAGTGCACGAGCCAGCAGAGGAGCTGTGGAGGGTCTCCTGACTGACAGGAGGGCGGTTCAGTGCGCTTTGGGGGAATTAAGACACATGGCCTTCATTAAACATACCTGAGACAACGCTGAGGGATAGTTTTAGAGGTTGCAGGGTTTTGTTGTTTGGTTTTGTGCAGGACTTTGTGACTTTTTTTCTTCCTTATTTTATTGTTTTTTCAAACACTCTGGCTACTGCAATTCTTCGTATAAACATCAGACGTTAAAAAAAACCAAAACCAACAAAAAAACCCAACTCAAAACAAAGCCAGAGAAGAAGATATTGATCCAGATGTGTCAGAAAACTGCACTGCCCAGCATGCTTTTAATTCCTCTCAGGAAGTGGCAAAGAAAGGCCAAATGCAACAGATGTACCGTAACAACAAAATTACATAACCTTTCTTCTTTTTTTTTCTTAACATAATCAATAGCAAATATTCAATCCTTATTTTTTGATGAGATGAGGGTTCTCAACCACTGCAAATGCTCCAGGACAGATGCAGAACTAACACCAGACTATGATGCTAGCCTGTCCTTCCAGACCCACCCTCAAATGGCACCATATGCGCAGAAACTGGCACTAAAATATCTACTTGGTTAGTTTCATGGGATTTTTCCTTTATTTATATGCTATATTTATTCTGTTGATGGTCTAAATTGAACGTTATGTAAATAGAAGGCACACCCTAGCCTCCCTGTAAAACAAGTATTTGTCACGAATCGGAAAAAAAAGGCCTGATAAAGTGCTAAAGCATCACAAGAAAATTCTCGTGCACAATTTTCACTATCTCTGAGCAATGCAATTACAACGGTCTCCACAGAACCTGGACACCAAGTGCCAGAAAACATAAGCAAATTGTGCTTAGAAACATTTTTTCCATTTGAAAAAGGACCTGCTTTGGAAATACTTCTTTCTGCCATGTCGAGAAAGGCAGATCAAAGCGTTCATTGCTTATGGAAGGTTTTTCAGCTCTGCTGACAGTTACACCCCAACGTGCAGCCTGGTTTACAAAAGCTGCTATGCCAAGGTCTAGCTGCCACGGACTGTGAAGGACTGGGTGACATCCCAAACTCTCTGAAGGTCTCTCTTGCACCGCGGGCAGTGCCCATTCTTGCACCCAGACCCTGTATTCCACGCAGCAGGTCCAGAATGAAGTCCCACCACTGCAGTTCCACAGCAGCTGGTGGGCCAGCAGGGTAAGGTTGGCTCTCTGCTGAGGGATGCCCTAGGAAACAAAGCTGCAGCAAATCAGGGCTCATATTTCCATTGCCTTCCCTTTCTAATAGCAGAGAACAACAGGAGCAATCATGGTGCTCAAAAGCAACAGTACTGCTGGTGCTGGTGGGAATCATAGAATTATTATGGTTGGAAAGGACCTGTAGGATCATCAAGTCCAACCTTCATCCGAACATCTCCCTAAGCACTCAACCATAGCCTCAAGTGCCACATCTACTCGTTCAAACACCTCCAGGGATGGTGACTCCACCACCTCCCTGGGCAGCCTGTCCCCTTGCCCAACCACTCTCTCAGTAAAGAATTTCTTTCTAATATCCAATCTAAACCACCCCTGATGCAACTTGAGGCCATCTTCTTTCATCCTAGAGAAGAGATGGACACCAGAGCTCGTCTGAGCCTTCTCAGCAGGTCTACCCACCACTCAACCCGAATAGCCTAACACAGCCGGAAAACCATCACCCCACCAGGGCAGGGGCACAGGCACAGGGGCACTGGCAATGCTCTCTGCCATCGGAGAAAGGCTCCTGTCCGTCGCTGCTCTGCAGCTGGGTATGTTTAACTCACTACCTAGAAGACTGCTATTTTTAGGACAGGGGTGCACTTCAAAGCATTTCCTGCTCAGAAAGTCACACCAAAAGTAAAAGCAGAAAACGTCAGAGCTCTGCTGCCTCCCAGCACCATGCTGCCCTCGCAGAGGCCACCCCGCCGCCGCTCCATGGCACTTTCCAGAGAAGCTGCACACTCCGGTGACTAATTACTTAAAAATACAACATTCCTTGGGGACCAGAAGTTTTAAATAAACCTGCAAAATAGGTAACACAAGCACACAGCTAATTTTTACACACGGGAGGAAGGAGGGGGGCGGGGCGGGAGGACACAGGAGGATGGAAGAATTTAGCACAAGAATCTGTGTTCTAGTCTTGTACTAAATAGTTCCAGCTTTGATCTAAATTTAGGCAATGAGCACTTCCTGTGGGAGACCGTCTTCCAAAGCTGAAGAGTTTCTGATGCTAAATATTTTCAGAGATTTTATAATTGGGGTAAAGTGGTTATTTGTTTAAAGGCCTGGCCTTCAGCTAGATAAATGCTTACATTATTTTATATTCCCCACCATTTCCTCTGCTCCTCCACACTGGATTTCTCCTATTTATTCAGCTCCAGGTTTCACTGCATTTTAAGTAGGTTTTAAAACTCTATTTACAACCAACAGGAGCAACAAAAGCCCTTCTGTCACTCTCCAGCAGCCTTCCATCAGAGCTGCGGGGCTGCCTTCTCCCCACCCCATAGCTGGAGAGCCCCAGCACTTCAGCCCTCACCACTCTACCATGGATCCTGCACTGCTTCACCGGCCTCTAACTGCCCCATCTCCTGGACCTCCCTGGACCTCTGGTTCTCTCTCTCCTGGGAGACAATCTCTTTCTTCAAGTGTTAAGAAAAGCCAGCTGGTTTAAACCATCCACCCAGGCTACCACTAGTCAGTGGGCAGCTCACCTTCCCTGCTTTAGACTCACGCTAGGATGAGATAAAAAAAACCCTGGGGTCCTTTTGTGGTTTCCATGACTGATCAAAGGAGCAGGGAGGAGCTCCCTGGACTGGAGCTAACTTCTAGAGGGACAAAATCTGCTCTTTGTGAACGCGTTCACCAGCCAAGCCATTTCTTGTCCACTCCACACAGATCATTAAAGAGGAAACTGTAATAATTCTAGAAATTTAATTCTTGGGGAGGAGAAAACCATGTGAAGACCATGATTTTGTTCTACTTAGACTGGCATAATTTTTTGGTGATTACCAAATTCTATGTTCTTCTCCAGTATCAAACACTGAAGGATCTCTGCCTTCAATCCAGGATTGAATTCAATGTGAACTAGGAGCAGAAATCTATTAGATATTTTAAAAAATATTTTATTCTTGCTCGTTTAGCAGTGAATTTCTTGATATCTGTGTTTTTCTAGCCTAACAGAGCCTAGGTTCTCACAGAGAATCCAAGTCCTCCCTCTACAGGCACTTCAACACAGTAGCTGTATTCAGAACTAAACTAACATCCGGGCCTGAGGACAAATCCCTGTAGAAATTAGTGTAAGTTGGCTCAGTTTCCCCCTGAAGCATGGGAAGGATTGAAAAACCACAACTGCTCCTACACAATGGCAATAGCTGTCAAATTCTGTCAGGAGACGTGAAGTAACCGTAGCAGGCGGCGGGTCACCGAGACGTTAACAACACCATGGCGGCACGTTCGGCCCCGCGCTCTGTGGCTGCAGCCACTGCCAACAGAGTCACAAGGACAAACAGGCCCAAACCCAGTCTGCACGCTAAGAACACGCATGCTTTAGAAGCAGAGGAAAGCCAAGGCTGTGAGCGGGAGAGCCCTGAACGTCCGTGCGGTGCGGCACCCGCTGGGGATTGACGGGCTGGGCCTTCGTGCGCAGGGCACGGCCTCGGGATCAACAACTGTCGGGGACAGCTGGCTGCGTAGGACAAAGCTGGGGCTCCAGCTCTAGCCACTTATAAACCCCCCAGAAAACGCCCCATACTGAAATTGATACTGCAATTACCTATTTTATAAATAAGATAAACAATAATATTGAAGTAACAAACTGCTTTTGCTGCGTCCTTTTTTTGTGCAACATGCTGAAAACTGGAGCATTTGGGGTGATGTCAACCTGGTGATTTCTGGAAGTGAATTCTGCACGAAAGCCAGTGAAGTAACACTTTTTAGCACTGGTCCCAGCTACACACAGTTTATCATTGTGTGGATGAGTGGAGCAACAAGCAATCTTGCAATGAAACGCTGAATGCAGAATTCAACGCAGATAACCTTGCACAGGGAGACGTAATCTCTGCACTGAACAATTAATCATCCACAGGAACCTGGGGGCCATTATAAAAAATATTAAGTAAAAAAAAAAAAAAAATCAACCACAAAACCTCCCTAATTGTCACAGGAACAAGGGAAGTCTATTTGCATTGATTTTAATTTGCAGATCAAGTAGAGCACAAAGACCAGCAACGCAAAGTTGGTACCAGCCCTTTCAGACTGCTCCTGTCCTTGAGCACGAACCTGCCTCACATGGGAGAAGCGTGGTTGCTACGCAGGTGAGGTCAAGAGCCTGCCTCGCCGCAGCAGCAGGGAACAGCCAACGGGAAAAGCTGTCAATAAATAAATAAATTTTCCCTCCGTCTGGCTGCCATTTGGGAAGGGGTCCCCAGCGCTCAGCCCCTGCCTTGCCCAGCTCCTCCCAGGCAGGGCCTGGTCTGGTAGACAGAGCTGATGCCCACTGCTTAGCAACAGCTGCTGGCAAAGCCAGGGAACCACCTCTTGAAGTGCCAAGCAATCGGCCTAGGGGAGGCCCAGCGGCAGGGCCGCCGGCTCAGGACATCTCATTCCCGCTTGCGCGGAGGGCGGCTTACCTGTTCGTTGGGCTCAAAGCTTATCTCTTCCTTCTCCGTCCTCATCGCTAGTAACTTTGTGCTACCGGAAGGGTCTGTCTTACTGTCCAACCGCTCCAGTTTTGGGGGCATGTCTGGTAAACCAACATCTTTAGTATCATCTTTATCTAGCAAGTAGCGAAGTAGTGCATTATTATTCTTCTTAGGACTCACTGGCTCCTGTTTAACAGTCACCTCTGAACCAGGAGCTGTGCTACTGGACTCCTGGTTCAGCTCTTTGCCTGTGGCCTCTGCTGTGAGCTTGGCCAAGTCTACAGGAGAACTACTGTCCTGCAATAGTCTGTGCAAAATTTTATGCTTCTCCTTGAGCGAGGTTCCGTGCGCCGAACCAGACCCGGGCAGCCCTCCCGTGGAGTCCTTGCTCACGTCTGCCATGGTACTGGACAAAGGCGAAGGCTCCATCTGATCCGATTTGGTGGTCAGCAATTGTAAGAGCTTTGTCTGGCTTTTTCCATCGTGCAGTTTATTCTGTCCATCGGGTCTCTCGCCACTGACAACCGGCGGCATGTTGCTCTCGCTGTTGTCCTTCTGTTCTCCTGAATGGCAGCTGCTCTCTGCTTGTCCAGTTGTACCTTCTGATTGCTCCCCGTACAGCCCAAAGCAGTCTTTAGAGTCCAGGCTTCCCATCTTGCTTAGCTGGGGAGGATTCATATTCACAGGGGAATTTTGTAGATTTCCCATTTTTAGGTCAGGCGAAGCCAACGAGGACCCCAGAGAGACGCCGTGGCCCTCGCTGAGGGCCTGGAGCGCGTTCAGGGAGCTGTTGGTGTAGTTATGGCTGTTTCCTGTGCTGCTGCAGACTCCGACGGGCGAATGCAAGCTCCCGGCGGGGGAGAACTGGCTGGGTGGGACGCGGGGGCTTCCTGCCACTCCCGGGCTCACACGGTGCCTTGGGGAAAGCATAGAGTTTGGCTGCCCCGGGTTCATGCCGGGGCTGCTCTGCGAGGGGCTGTTCATTTTTAGTGCATAGTTACTACCCTGAGGAGTGGATGCTTGTATGCTCGACACGTGGTTCATTCCCCCTGCCCCACCAAACCTGCCTGCCGGCATGGCCATTTGTTCCTTTGGGCCATTCATGGCAAAGTTTATATTGCTACTGATGGTCATATCCTGACCTGGGTTCCCGCTGCACATGGCCTGATGGGCAGGGCTGCTGGAGTTAATTGGGTTCAGAATCTTCCCCATTCCTTGTCCAGTCAAATCCTGATTCATTCCACAGACATTCTGCTCTCTGTGTGGCAAGGGGAAGAAAAACAACCCATTAGCTGAAATGACAACGGCACACTTGCAATTACATTACAGAAAAAGAAGCAAAACCCCAAACCTCACCATAAAATAACACAACAAACCTACAATTAAAAGTAAACTGACGATTTGACAGAAGTGATAGGCGGCTCCCAGCGTGGCTGCCCATTACCAGTATGGTTTCTCCGTACCCCATTAACAATTCAGCAGAAGAGAGGAAAACCAAAATTATACCTCATTTAAAGGAGAGTCACCCGAAGTGCAGATACGGCACCATTTCAGACTCTCCTTTCTACGTGTATTTTTACAATTCGGCAAGGGCCAAGGTCTAGAACTGCCAGAAATCTCATTGGAAACCCAGGCCCCAAACCAAGCCATGTTTTACAAGACAGCTGTGGACAGCTGTTTGCCGAGGTTTGCATTCCACGGGCTGGCTGCCCACCGAGCGCGGACTGAACAGAAGGTTGAGGAGTTGTGTTCCTGAGCTGTCAGAGCATTTCGACAGCGCTCCGGAGCAGCCCGCGAGCAGGAGCACTGCTGGACATGGCTCCAGAGCAGGGACAGCCTGCCAGCAGCCCAGTCCTGCACCGGCCCTTGGGAAAAGAGGGGGAGAAGGAAAAAACCACACACACGGGAGCTGGAATTCTATTTTAGAGATGTAGGCTGTAAGATGGAGGAAACGGAAGAGAGACACACAAGGAAAAAGCTCTGGTGAGAGCACCTGAGTGTCACTTCTCTTTTCCTTGGGAGATTTTAATTAGTTTATGGGAGGATGCAATATACTTTCTACTTCTGTGTTAAAACTTAAATCAGAAATATCACACATATTCCCAAATGCTAAAAGCTATGGAAGAGAGAGAGTCCAGTAGATTAGGAGGAAAAAAAAAATTAGGTTCTGAGAAAAACTGAATAAGCTCCAGCCTTCCAAACCCAAATGCTAATGAACCATTCCCAGTACATATTTTCAATGAGATGCAAACCACTCCTGCTGACGCAGGGTAGGTTCAGATGAACCCTTGTGTTTCTGCGGCACGAGAAGTGAAAGAAGGGAAGCACACAGAGCAGTGGAGCTCGTCACTCTGTACCTGTTGTCTCAGGTGTAATGGCAAAGGGGAACAACGGGAACTGTGGAAAGAGTGGAGGGTTTTTAAGACCCCACTACAGACACAATAGCACCAGTGTTCTGATAAAAGAAGTGAGAATATCTGCAACCACCATTTTTAACTGAATGGTGGTTTTTTTACATTTGAAGTTCAGCACCTCACACAACACCAGGTGTATTCAGCGACCCAAAGCAAACTGATTTCAGACAGCTTTGGTCAGCTCAATTGCCAGCTCTACAATCTCTGTCAAACAGCTTCAGTTTTAATTACAGTTAGAGCTGTTTTCTTCCTCTCAAAACAGTGATACTGTGGCTACAGGGAAAGAGCATCCTCATTAAAATCAGCAAATAAAACCTGAAACAAAATCTGGATACAAATATACCAAGACAAGCAATAACTTAATTCAAATTTTATGCTGAAGTTCTGAGGTCAGTGATTACTTACCTGCAACTTTAACATATTATTTGCTGTACCTTTAAAAAAAAAATAAATCTAATAGTGGTGGCATTTCTTAGGATTGGAGGTGTGAAAGCCACTACTCCAAGCACCAGAAAAGACAAGGAATGAAGAGACACAAGGACTTAAAACAGACGGTTTGTCTAAAATGCTGTTGTGACAATCATACCATATTCTTTAAAGGAGACCCAGACCCAACATGAGACTGACTGTGAACTACAGGAATTTAATCCTTTAACGTTTTCTAGATTTAATTACATTGGAAGGTTTCTTGTGTCTACTATGAAAAATACACAAAATTAAGATACTGAAATTAAGAACATTAAAATAAAGGAGGTTTTGTAGGTTTAATGGAAGATCTTGATGTGAAAATCGAGAACATCATTTGTAACTCCTGACATAATCCTACAGCCTTTTCCTGCTACGAGCACTGATTTCAAAGACTTGCTCTGTCACCGTGCTATCAGTTCTAGCTCAACTGAACGTCCCCCGGCCCTGAACAACCTCTTTGCTTCGGCAACGCTGCAGGGCCCGTCCCGCCGCGGAGCGCGGCCATGATAGCCGGTCAGCATTACCTGTGGAGCATATGCAAGGAGATTACAAGCTGAGGTTCGCTGGTCGTCTGAGAACGGATGAGCTTGCTCTTCGTCTGGGCGGAGACGATGGTGCCGTCGGACAAGGAGAACCGGTAGACGGGGCTGAAGGCCAGCCCCTGCCGCAGCACTGCAAGCAAGAGACAGCAGAGCTCAGCGCGCGAGGACTCGGCGCCCGACGTTCTCAACCCGTCACCACCGGCGCCGCACGCACTGCGCTCGTTTCAAACAAAAACCAAAACAAACAAAAAGCTCCGAAACCCAAAAAACCTAGAAGCAAAATTTCAGTAATAAATAGATGTGATGCATCTAACCTAAAGGATCCCACATACTGTGGGGTGATCCACAGAAAGCCTGTAAGGAGTGACAGCAGCAACAGGCCAGATCCTCTGAGACACAGAGTATTTCAGGAGCGGACCAAGGAGTCCTCAATGTCCATTTCACTTTTCACCCAGTCTGTGTCTATCTCCTTTTGTTCCTCACACATTGTTTCACACCTATCAACTACATCTTTAGTTCCTAGATCATCCGTTTCCATTAGCCTGTATCTTCTCCTCACTGACTGCTTAAATTATCTTGTAACAGTTACTCTCACTACTCCTTTAATTTAAAAAGTACATAAATCTCTTACATAGGAACAACTAGAAATAAGAAGAACTGGAAGAAGGAATTATTATTTTTTTAAAGAACAAACACAAAAATATACAGCCCAAACAAATCATCAATACAATCACCTAACCCAAAACTTTGCTATCCTTCCCCAGTCCAGACAGGACAGCGTTGCAGGTCTGGGGCTTGCTTCACTGCACGTATTCTGCAGCCCTGAAGCTTTCAGTGTAAATCTGGAGTTCAGTAAATTCAATTCCCTAACTTCTCTAGACATTCACAGGGAACGTCACATTCCCTGTGACATTTCTTTAATTAAAAATGAAGATCATGTTATGGAAGAGCAGATCTCCAAACTTTTATTCTACTGTTCACTCTTTGCCATCAATGAAACAAACCTGACCATTTCCAACTCCTAGTCCAAAAGGCATTACACTAGGATTGCAGATATGGCAGGAGAGACTTAACTTCAGTTTGCATATAATTGCTTAGGGGAAAAAACAGGAATGAAGCACTACAAATAGTTTCCATTTCCTATTTTTTCATACATACATACACATTTTCTGTGGTTTTGGTTCTCTTTCTTTCTTTACTTTTTTTTTTTTTTTTAATTGATAGTATAATCTGATCTTCGTTTCATTGCTCATCCGTTAATATTTCCTGTTGTAATGAAATGTCACAGTTTGCCAAGTGTGGCTTTATTAAATGGTCTCCTCTACAGAGCAACCAGATTTTCAGCCTTGCAGAACTGGTTACAATTGCTTTCCTTCCCCATCCCCCCCACTGCTATATATTGTTCTGCAAGGTTTTCAAGTATTATTTAGGCAGTGAGAAAACAGGAAGCACAATTTAAACAATCAGAAGGGTTTTTTCAGAGTAAAATTGTAAAGAAAAACAAAAACCTACAACTGTGAAACAATACAAAGCAAAATTTCACTGTTAGGTATGTCATTGTTTCAGTTTAACCTTTGGGCACCAGAAGGTCCAGAGCTCTTAACTTTAGCATATACCACATCAGGAAATTCCAGTACTCAATGCCAACAGGATACAAGTGAAATCTCTACTTAAATCATTTTCCAAACTAATTCTTTAAGCAAACAAGAATGTTTCCGTATTCCTCCTGAGAAAATGCTATTTTTCTGACTGTGGCCAATAAAAACCTACCATATATTTTGTACTTTATACTGAGAGTTAATTAGAGAGCTTTGTGGGTTGTATTGTTTATCAAGCTAACGCTCAATTTTTTTCCACACTGCAACACTCAATTACATGTTGGAGACCATTACTTTCTTTGCTTCTATTCTCAAACCATAATCACTTAAAAAATGCAAGGGGTTCCTCCGTCAAGTGCAGAGATGCCACTGCCCAAGATATGCCTTGATTTTCTTCTCCATGCTGCAGGGCCAGGAAACACTGCAGCCATTATCCTTCTCCAGGGGCTGGATCCTTTGCAGCAAAGCAGTTCCAGAGGTTTTTCCTCCTCCTCTTATCACTCACTCTCTTCACTCACACACGAAGTAACAAGCAGTAAAGAGCCTCCTCATTCAGACTAACTCTAGAGTTTATATGACCTTCCAAAGCCTCTCCTGCAAAACGATACAGCGGCAACTCCAAAACACATATATTTTTATCACTTCACAGATAGCTTAGAGAGGACCCACTCAAACCTCAGCACTGGACGCAGCAGCTGCTAATTTGGTCAGGAATCATTTGAAGAGGAGTGAAGTAACAAGGGGCTGGATGCCACCACAGACACTCCTCAGTCCCCCTGGGCAAGGGCAGGACCTTACCTGGCCCTGCTCCCACTGACATCACCTTCTTCACTCAGTTCAGTCCAAAACCACAGCATCAGGCTGTGAACTTTTTGCAGCCCTGCTGTCTACATCCCAGAAGCTGTTACCTGAAATACCATGGTATTTTTGTGTCCCCACATTCCCCACATGAAACCCGAAGGTTTCACAAAAGCGGAACATATTAAAGAATATTTAACTAATGCCACATGACTAAAGCTTTTCTGGTTTTCATGTGTGTATTTGGTGGAATAATTTGAGATTCCAGTTACAATTTCATTTCCAAGACAGCATGCCAGCTGTTTAATGACCATGGCAACTATTTGTTACAGACCAGCTGTAAACCCTGTTCTACAAACACAAACCCAAAGAATGATGCTCCTGCACTGGAAATGTTCCGGTTATTCCCCAGTGTGTGAGCTGAGGTTCTGAAGAATAACAGGTAATGAAAGTTTTGGTGGGAGACACACAAGGGTCTGTCTTTCTGAAACAACTGTGATGATTTGAAGATTTAAAGCACCCTCCCATAGGGCCCAGTTACGGCACATGGGCTACACCAAACAGGGAGCAAGGTGCAGACCTCTCTGGAGAGAGCTGTGCGGGGGTCGGGCAGCTCAGCTCGGACAAGGGATGGCCAGCAGCCCTCCACTGCTCCGTGCAAACATAACAAAGAGAACACAACCAACAGATACAAATGACAAACAGTTTAAATATAGAAAGTGCTAAAAATATGAAAGCTAACCTTCCTGGTGATGCCTCTTGGCAAAAGATATTTCCCCCTCGTGTTGCGAATGGAACCTCTGAATGCATCTTCTCACCAAATCCTCCCAGCCAGGTTTCATAGCTGCTCGCATGGTACTTGTGTCCAGTGAAGTTATTTTGCCTGATATTAGATAAAACATTTGTTAGGGCAATTTCCCCTTTGAGGGGACTAAATAAAATAAATAAAAAAATAAAATAAACCCCTCCTATTTCACACTACCTTGTAGATCCTGGCGAGTGGTAAAGCTCTCTGAGGAAGGAAGAAGTGGTCTTTCCTTCATCGGAGCTCTTCTTGCAACACAAATCAAGCAAGACTGCAAATCTTAAAGAAAAATGTTGCTTCCGTTATTTGTACAGAAGAGGAAGATTTTTGTTTCCACAAAGAATTCTGAAATATTTGTTAAAGTTCTTCAAATCTTTTTGCACCAAAAGAACAGAGTTTGCACCAGTAAGGGGATGTAGATCAGCAGTTTTACATGTTCATTATCTCCTAAAACATCAAACACCAGAGCAGAGGTGGGTTTATGCACAGACCTGTAGCAGCAGGACCACTCAGGAGTAATAAAAAAAGAATATACTGTGTGCACAGAGAGCACATCTCTGCAACACTCACCATTTCGTACTTTCTAAGTCACATTTCTTACGCATGCCCCACGCTCTGGCTGTCCCCGAGGAAGTGGCTTTGTAACAAGCCATTTTTACTTATCTGAACACTTAAAATACACTCTGCAGAAATTTAGCTGCCAAAGTAGTAGATGATAAGGAAATGGCGAACCATGATTGTCTTCACATTGTGAGAACTCAAAACACTCTCTGTTGAAACTCTCCTCCTAGTCAGCTACAGTCCTCTTACAGTGGCAATGATACAAACCCAGGATGTCTCTTTGGGAGAACCTCAGTTTCCCTTATTTCCAGTTATTTTTATACACACATAGCAAGCATATATATTCATAATCCAAGAGAAAATGACACTTTCATTAAATGAAAAAGGAAAAAACGCAGAATCTTTCCACTTCCAGGATTTAGAAGCCGTTTTATCAGTGTTACCTCCCTTTGTCAACGGCACCGACACTGCTGACCCGCAACAGCACGGCAGGAGAAAATGCTGCCAGAAATCGAAAGCACGTATTACCTTCACCGTCCTCCCTGAAGGAATTTGGTTGAGAAACAGCAAAGCACTGCATAGTTTCGTATTTCTGATGTGCTTCCTGGTTATCATGGCCTTCTTCAGAATCAGCAAGAGGTTTCACCAGCATCCGACAGTTAAAGGTATGGCTGTTACGCCTCGGAGTGTCACCAGACCAGGATCCCCCGTTCACTGAGCAAAGCAAAGATCACCTAGTGAGATAAAGCTGGTAGCAGCCATTTCTGCTGCTTATCCACAGGAAACTAACCAAGGTGCTTTGCAGCCTGGTTGGGAAGCAAGCTCATTTAACCACAACAATAATCTGTTTTTAATATTGGAGCCTAAACCAGCACATAACAAGGTAATCTATGAAAGACTCAGATTTTAAGAGCACTGCTAATTTGTTCAGCTATCTTGCTTTTTCTTCAAGTGGTTTGTAAGGACATAGTAGAAAAGCAGGATAAAAATCTAAATATTGGTGTCTGTGAAAGTTACACAGTAGAGTGAAAAGCCTACTGGGTAGGTGAAGTTAATTTACATAGGATCTGTCCAGTGAAGTTAAAAGTGATTAATACAAAAGAGACAGCAGTACTGTGTAAAAAATGTGTGTCCAGATTAGAAGTAGAAAGCAAATAAACCAATACACTCTTACAAAATCAGGAAGCAATAAAATAGTGAATATATTGAAACGCACGGTCTCAGCTACAGCGGGAACGACTGAAGGGATGGGACTGACCCGGGTGCAGCCACGGATAAAACTAAAGCCTAACACAGCACTTAAGACAAGTAAAAAAAGAAACACAATCCTGAGATGCACAAATATAGGTACTGCACATCAGTCAGAGCCAATTAATGTAACACCATATAAGGAAACGGCAGGGTCAGACTTAAAACACTCTTTGCTTGCCCTCCTCAGCCACAGAATGCAAGAAAGGCAGTAATTTATGGGCTTTAGCCATTTACATTTTTGATTCTTCAGAGGTTTATGAGTAAAGTCATAAAATGTTGACGTGAACTACATAATACTTCTCAAACTGCTGTCACTAAATGAGGTGCTTGGCACCAACTTTGGCTTTCTTTTAACTTCCTCCAAAAAACAGTGACATGAAAAACTGTTATTAATATGAATCCAATAATGGCTGCAACTCACAAAAACAGTCTTTGAAATATAAAGGTAAATATTGGTGAGACTAAAACCACTGAAAGAAAAATTCTAAAACAAGGAGCTTTCTGATTTTTCTTTTACGCTCCCCCTTTCTTGGGCCATTCTTAGAATAACCAGCCTTGGCAGAGACCTAAGCGAGAATTCACACAGCTAATGCTGTCTTTCAGTGATGCGCTCTGGAGATCCATTAAAAATATCAGCTAACTCAGTTACTAAGAGTAATTTTAACAAAGGAAAATCTGAAAAGAGTGGTGGATGCTTTTGAGAATAATATTAATCATTCATACAGCCTGCATGCACATTAAAAATAAATAGGGTGTATATGATGAAACTGTAAGTAGGGGAAGGACATTAGCTTAAGTTATTGTAACACTGATTTATGAAACCAAAATTAAATAAGTAATGTTATGATATGAAGGAAAAATACATACCTAAAGATTTTGGCAGCAGGATTTTGACAAACTCATTGTGGTCCCCTACGTGCAGGATGCTATATATGCTTGTGTTCATCAGCTCTTCTTGGTTGTATCTCAGGTACTGGGTCACATTCTCAGAAACAAACACAACGTTACCTTCTGGGTTCACTACAAAGAAGAACCCATCTAGGGCCTAAAGGGAAAAAAGAAAAAAAGCACAGAGAGAGAAACACAATACGAGACAATCAGATTAACAATCAGAAAATAAATATCCCCTTCAAAGCCATAGCTGAGTATTTCTGCCTCCATCCCAGCTCTTACATTCTTATCTGTCCTGGCAAAGGACACATTTCAGAGTGAGCCCCTAGTCCGATTCACACCAAACCGTGTAAAAGCTCGGAAAGGTGCACGCTTCGCAGAATACTGAAACCCACACGTGAGAATGAACCAAACCCCCTGCTCCAAACAAACAAACGAAAATAAGGGAAGAGGTTGCAACTTGTGTGCAACCTGCGTGTTGGCCCCAGCGGGCAGCTCTCGAGTCCTCGGGCTACAGACACGTCCAACTAACCCCGCACACCGCTGAGCGGCTCCAAACCCAGACAGGACCGAGGAGAGGCCAAGGAGGGATCTCAGTTCTGCCTGCAGCCACCTGGCAGGAGGCTGAAGGGAAGACAGCCAGGCTCTCTTCAGAGGCTCACAAGGGAAGGACAAGGCACAACAGACAGGCTGCAAGAGAGGACGCTTCATCGAGATACAAAAAAAAAAAATAATTCACCATGAAGGTGGCCAGATATGGGAAGAGGCTGCCCAAAGAGGCTGTGAAATCTCCTTCACCATGACCCTTAATGATTCTGCTGCAGGGGAGGGTGCTGACAGCACAAGGCACGGGCAGAGTGGCTGAGCTGAGGGCTGCCAAATGCTTTGTTTGTTCTTTTTTAAATTACAAAATAATAAACTGCACATATAAATGTACAAGTAGATTTCCTGACTGTCTCTATAAGTTAAGATAAGCTAGGTCTTTTTTATTCCCGTTAACTGTCACAAATTCTAATGTCTGACTTTGTTTTTTATCGTCTTCTTTTTGCTTCTGAGCACTCCTGTTAATTTACTTTCTTTGGGGAGCTCCCTCCTTTCTGTTCTGCTCTCGGAACATTCATTGCCTTTTCCTGCTGACTAGTATTTAGTTTAACTAAGAATGATTTACAAGATTTAATTAATTGAGGCTCTAATACAATTGTCTCTCAGCATCTCTGCTATGGATTCGTGTCTCAGACTGCACTGCACCACTGCTTGAAGCCAACACAAGCCTGACCTCCTTGGTTTAGTCCTTTCTGTATCATGACAGCTCCCTGTACTGCTGGAGGATATGAAGGGCTGGACCGGAGAGCTGAGCTGGCTGAAAACCACTGTCAGAAAAAAACACAGGCCACATCAGTCCCCTAAACTGGCCCATCATGAAACCACAGGGTGTTGAGAGCTGGCAGAAGGGTGTGGGTTTGGCTGAACCATCCTGCTTGGCAGCAGCCCATGCTCACAGCAATTCAAAGGACTGCAAACCCCAAGCCATAGCAGATGTTTATCCGAGTCCAAAGGAGAAAACTTTCAAAGGCAGAGATGGCAAGGAAGAGATTACAAGAGTTGCTGGCATCCCACAATAGTCTTCAGTTTTCCCTATCTCCTACTATGGCAACTTCTTTGGCAAGGAGATGCTCTGTGCTGCCCCCTCACAGCTGCTCCTTGGGGTGACCGCAGGAGTGGCCATCTGAGCCTTATGTGCCGTCTCCCCCTTCTCGCCATCCATCCCATTAACAGTCTTGAAGCAGCAGCGGGCTTTGGAGCCAGGGAATGCACCAAGACAGTTAAGTCTTTTAGAAGTGTCCACTTTTGCAACCCTTTCTTCATTCTGTCCCCAGATGGATGCCACCACAATGAGCAGCTTCTCCCCACAGCTACTGGGACACTGGGGGAACAAGTAATGGACAACACGCAAGGAGAGAGAACAAGAGAGCAGGTATGATTTTATATGATATACTGGAATGGAAAATACACTGGTGTTCTTTGAGACGTTGTCAGCTTTCTCTTGACTAGATTTTCATCCTCTCCTCCTATCTACTTCATGCTTTAATCAAGAAATATGTTGAAATATTCCTCAGAGGCAGCTGCATGACGAATTTTACTCACTTTCTTCAGCTAGAAACACTCACTATTTTGAGGATTCTTCAGTTTTTTTCTTTAATAAAACAGTTATATTTTTAAACCAAATCTACTAATAAACTGCTCCTCAGCATTGCCAGTTTCATTACTATTTGGCAATGGAAAAGGGTAGGGTTTTGAAGAGGTTGCATAAAGGGGTCCTGTAAAGATGAAATAATTTAATTGCATTTCCTTTAGCAGACAAAGGCACAAAGGAAGTATCTGTAGTCTTTTCACAGAAAATGTATAACAACTTTCAGTCCTTTTAAGTTTCTTAGTGCAAAAGGACCACCATTTATTAATTTAGTTCCACAATCTTTCTTTGTTAACATGCAATGGTTTTACTGCGAAGAAAAACTAAATTAACTGGAATAATGGAGCAGAGGGGTGATTTTACATGTCATGTTTGCTGCAATAGCCAATCCTCCAGGATAAGCCAGGAAAAAAAAAATCATCCTTATTTTCTCTGTGATTAAAACAGGTCCTTACAATTAAATTAATAGGAAATTAAAGATAAATTTTAACACAGCAATATAAGAGATGAATGTTTAACCTTGTTTGATAGCAAAAACAAAACCACAATAAACACTACATGAAATCAATTAATTTGTTACTTTCACTTTTTAAAGAATGTTTTCACTCCAACCTGTCTAACCTTCCTTATGTTTAGTGCTATGGAGCCTTTTGGTTCCACTTTTGGAGCCTTCATTCCATATATAATAGAGAAAACTATGTTTTCATCTAACAAATCATGAAAAGTAATGTGAATACATAAAACTGTTATAGCATGCAGCTTGCTCCTGCAGCATTCAGGAATGACAGAACAATTACTGGCTCCTTCAGCTTGATTCAGAGCCTGTGCCTTGTTTCACCTGAAGTACCGTTTCCTCTCCCATCCAGAGACATCCCTCAGTCAGACCAGGGCTAACCCGTCTGCACGTGAGCTGCAGCAGACACAGCAGCAGCAGATGCCTGTGGGATCCCAGGTAAGGAGCCTACCCACCGTCGCTGCTAACGCAGCCAGAAGACGGGGTTTAACCACACAGCCTCCGGGTATCAAAACAGCAGCTAAAACCAGGCAGAAATCTGAACTGAACAAACCAAGATACACGTCTTGGGAAACTCTCCTGGATTCCTTTCCTATTCCAGAGGGGAGAGTCAGCCTGCCAGTGCTGACAAACGGCTCACGCAGCGCAGCGGTGACACGCGGCTTTGGAGGAGGGGTTATTCCCCTGTACAGGCCAGTCAGTGTCCAGGTACAGCAGGTCTCCCAAATCTCTGCTGGTTTAGCACAAATAAAACATGTGCCTGCAGACACCCAAGACTCGCTGCCAGCTGAAGCCCCTCGGCCACCTGTGTTACAGTGGAGCAGAGTTATCTCTTTCTCTGCCTCTCCCCACTCCAAGCTAAAGGCACTTCATCGCCAAAACCAACAGGAACATGCTGCCTGCTCTCCAGGGACACGGCCCCAAGCAGCCAGGCTGGCTCATCTCTCTCTGCCATTCATGGACAGAGCTGTTTCATTCCGGTACACGCTGCTCTTCGTCCTACCGGGAGCAGAACTGGCTTTAAATAAAGGAATTTTGTGCTCTTCACCTCAAGCATCATTGGTCCAAGCGCATCCTTGTCGATGACACTCTGACCCGTAGATGAGACATCTGCTTTTTGCACTTCATCTTCATTAGCTGCTGCTGCTTTTTCTGCAATAAAGAAAACGGCGTGTTAAAGGACAGCGCGGTGCCCGCCAAGTGAGCCATCGGAGCCCACAGCGTCTCGAGAGGAGCTGCAGGACGGTCACAGCGCAAAGCTCTGAGAATGAGCTTAAACGGTCGCCCATAACGATTCAACAGAGGCACAACTCATACATTTGCTTCTCAGTTTTGAAGCTGTACAACACAAATGAAAGGATTTCTGCTGTTTCTCTGACATTTTACTACGCGACAAAACCTAACACCGGGCAAAGAGGAAAGCTCCCCACAAAGCTGCGACAAGCAAAAGCCAGGAGCAAGGTGAAGAGAAAGACTGGTCTGAAAGAGCAGCAAAGCTTGCAGCTCCACAACTTTTCCACAACCACTATATTTAGAAGGAAAAACATAAGTCCGCAATCGACTGTTCCAGCACTGAGAAAGAGCGGTCTCTTTTCTGTTCCCATGCCTCCTCCACCCATGGTTTTACCATCACATCATTTTTGTACTGCCTTATTTACCGATATGTTACTAAAACAACATACAATTTCAAGTGCTGTATTTGAAGATTACAGGCAAGAAAATAAGGATTTAAGTTTCCAGAGCATAATGGCACGAGTTACAAGATGTTATACCCAGTACCATAGATCATACCCAGCTCCAAATGCAAGGGATGCTCATACACACTGGACCTTTCAAATCAAGAGGGTTTCTAATTCCTATCAAGTAATGGACTGTAGTAATTCTTCTACTCCAAGAATGAGATTGGTGTTTAAGGGACAAGTAATAAATTACTCAAACCACTACACAAAACACTCTGTACTATAAGCTAATGAAACAAGTAGGCTTTTCTTGCTCTATGCTGAAAACAGTCTTTTATTATTTTTCAAGCAATTATACAATAGCCAGGGCTATACAGCAATCTAGAATATTAAAAATTAAAATTAGAGATTTTTTATTTTTAATATTACGCAATAGAGCACTTGAATAAACACGAGAGCAGACTGAAATGACGTTAACAAGGATCTATGCCTTCTACAACAAGAAACCAGAAGAAGGCTCAGTGCAGGACCTACCGAAAGCACCACGTGCGGACGGAGCAAAGGCCCTTTGGAAAATCACCCTCAGTGGAAATTAAAAGCATCAGTCATACAAATTGAAATGCTCCCAACGTCCGCAGCATTTTCCTCTATCTGTAGGTCTGCAGCTCCTCTGAACTCCCTCTTCCCTTGGCAGAGGTGTAGGGTCAGAGTGAGCACGTGCTGCGTAGACACGGCATAAAGGAACCGCTTCTGGGAGCCCCCAAGCGACCACCCACCGGCAGCAGGGCCCTGCTCAGGCAGGGGGCTCAGCCCAGACCTCCCCTGCTTCTTGCTTTCACGAGAGAAGAGCTGTGAAAACCTCAGCTGCCTTCTTAGGGTATTTCACACAGGGTCCACCACCACTGTGAATGACGGTGAAACAGAACTGTTCTGAAAATGTGCTACTGCAACTAGTGGAGTAACTTCAAATCACTCCAGTGAGCAGAACTTGGTAGAAATAAATAGACTAGAAATAACTATTAACCTCTCCTCTGTCACTTAAACTCACCAGGATATAAACCAATTATTTCTGGTTTGGACTGAGGACTGCAGTGGAATCTTCTTCTCTCTCTGCCCCCCGCCCCTTTCCTCTTTTGGCAAAACGCAGAGATTAGGTGCAAAGGGGAAATAAAAAGAACAATCTTTCCCACACTACAATATAGCAGAGTTGGCACCATATGATGATACAACACTGAAAACATGTTCTAAAAATTGTGAAAGAATTCAGAAAGATTCTAAAAATAGGACTGAGCTTCTCATAAAGTCGGTGATGATATTTGTTTCCCATCTGTTCCTGGTAGCACGAGGTGATCCCTGGTTTCACACTGCAAACACTCCCATGGATACGGACACCAGTTTCCTGCCTCCCCCTCTGCACGACCGGAGAACACGGGGCTGTGCTCAGCAGCCAACACACCGCGCTTCCTCACCTCACCCCCTTACAAACACTACTTCTACTGACTGTTTTTCATGGAACACAGAATAGTTGCTGAAGATTTTTTTCACTCTTGCAACCCCCGAGTTCATACAGCCCCCCAGTAACGGGTCTATAAAAGCAGCTGGTCTCTGTGTGCACAGATGAGGTTTTACACCAGGAAAAAGGCTAAAGTTTTTAATTCCTGCAATGGTAATCAGCACAGAAGCTGCAACACCAGGTCAGCCCAAGGACCTCTTAGGCCTCACATGCCATCCCTGAGAGCAGCTGCTTTCCCCTCTGGTTCCCTGTTCCCTCATCTAGGGACGCCCTGTCCCGCAGTGCTCCCACTCCATCACCACCCGACCCTCACAACCACTGCCCCTCTCCACTGACGCTTCTCTTTCCCACCGAGGGAGCAACAAACACAGTGAGGGCTCAGGGAAAAGCGTCAGGACTGCAGACCAGAGGGAAATGCTGCCCGGACCCCCTCCCGGGGAGGGTGACACCGCTCACTGCCCTACCCACCACGGCTGGACGGCTGTTCTGGAAAGCTTTGTAGAGTCACAGAATCATTTATGTTGGAAAAGACCCTTGGGATCATCGTGTCCAACCATTATAAACCACAAGGGCTCCAAAATGACGGACTTCATAATTGGACCTGTGGCTTAATGGTGTGAGAGGTGGCCGGGGAGCTTGGAAGTGGCTACACACTCAGGCCAGGCATCCCTATACGCTGTATGGGAAGCCATGGCCTTAGACAGCCACAGAGCAGCACCAGCAGTAACCTGCCAATGTTGTCAACTGCAGCTACCAGTAATGTTCAACCACGCAATAAATTGTCCATTTCTGACCGAACTACAAAGCCTCTGGTGAAGACTCTGCCAGCACACCCAGGAAAAGCGAGCACAAACCCTGCTAGCAGCCCAGCCTGGGCAACGCCTGGAGATGCAGCTCTCCTGTGGCACGGTGCGCGGGCTAACGGGGAACACAGGTTTGCTGTAGGAAGGCTGGAAACCAACAACAACTGATACATGAATTTCTAGCACTGACAACATCCCTGTGTTTATCACGAGTCCGTATTTCTTGTTTTTCTTAATAGTTGTAGCTTCTGGGGTGAAGTAGTGGTGCAAAAATTCAGAGTTTACTTTTTCTTTCTTTTAACTTCTATCTTTTTCAGGTTCACTGGGGGCTCTACAAACAGAGAGTTTATTATTTCTACACTAGATTAATGATTTTTGAATGTTAGGGGTTAGAAAAATAGCTGCGGAGGCCCAACCTTGCAAAGCCTCTCGGAAGCCTTTCCCCAGCCCCAGGGGAATCGCTGGTATTGCCCGGTCGCTAACCACAGCCACGCCGTCCTTCCGCTGCGGCCACTAACATGGAGAACGGGAGACGGTGCCTGATCTCGTGCTGCCCAGAACAGCAATGCCCTGTCCGGGCCGGGGGAGCGTTTCCAGCACCCCCTGGGCACAGCAGCTGGGCACAGCCAGGGGTTTGGGGTGGCTGGGCAGAGTAGATCAGAGGGTTTGGGGTGGCTGGGCACATGAAAACTTCACGTACATGAAATAATTATTAGCTCTGCTCAATTAAGAGTTTAGCCTAGAGAGAGAAAAAAAAAATTAAGTAAAATAGAAGCACTCCTCCGAGAGAAACTACAAAGAAAATAACATCCAATTATGTAGCATTTTAGTGATGTGTGTAATTTAGACTATAAACTGTGGGCATGTTTACAATTGTATAAGCAGTAATATACTAAAATACATATTAATATTTTCAGTTGGGCATTCTCCTAGTGATCACAAACCATATTTACTTTTCTATATTTATATACAGAAGAAAGAATGAAAAAAAACACCTCTGCAAATATTTTCTGACAAACTGATCAGTGGGAAGGCCTCCAGCTTTATTTGAAGCTCATTCCAGGTTCTGAAAGCAAACCTTTGTGAAATCACTTTACATTAACAGAAACATGTAAGCCAGAGAAAGAGAAGCTAAAAGCAACAGTCTGAAGTCTCCTGCTGCATTTTTCCCAGGGAACCCTTCCTAGTCTTCCATCCTCCCAGCTCCACTGGTGCCAGTTCTCTCTGGGTTCCCGGCGGCAGGCTCAGAAGCCCTCCTGGCGGGCACTGCCATCTCTGGGTTGTGTTTCACACCCTCCCTCCCTGCAGGTGGGCAGGCAGGGCCAGCTGAACCCCCAGAAAGCTCTCTTGGTCTGTATTCAAGGCCCACGCCAACTTCCTCAATGAAACCACCTACAGAAATATTTCCCCCTCAATGCTCTCTGCAAAACCAAAATGCGTTTTCAAAATAAAGAAGAAAACCGTAGCCTCTGTAGGGACTGCAAGAAGATGAAAGGGCAAATTTGCATCAAAGCACATTCAGTCGATTTCTGATAGGAGAAACTCCTATGGGTCTTCAGAGAGCAAGAGGAGCAACGACAAGCTGCTGGCGAAACCTTGGCCAGGGAAGCACCGTGCACCACCAACTGCTGAGGAAAGAGCTCAAGAGAAAAAAAACTCCAACAGGCAGAATCAAATTTATTATCCAATACTGTTTAAAACAGGCTTTCTCAAGTGCCCCATGTAATTTCCACTCTTCACAATTTTCTGGCATTGCCGTTGAAGTGCCACACCCATCCCAAATCCTGTACTCTCACTTACATCATAGCAAGTAAAAAATACAAGCAAAGAGATTTATCATAAGGGATTCCAGAAAGAACATTTGAAGAACCACGTGAATCAATAAAGATCCTTGTAACAGTAACAGCAACATCACTCAAAAGCGACTGTAAATGCTCTATCATGTTTAAACATGTAATTAAATTCTACACTGCAACTGACCTGAAAACAACTTATCTTCTCCCATTCTTTCTATGCATTAGCCAACTATTTCTGTTTTGTCTCTTTCCTGTTCCTAAGTTTGCCCTGCGTGGTCCTGCCAATCTCTCCTGAATTGCTGTGCAAAAGATAAAATCCAAACCACCAAGGAAACTGTAGGAGCCTGTAACTGGCCAAAGACATGGGCAGATACAGTATAAGAAAGTCAGGTTAACATCTAATAGGAAGAATACTTACCAATCTGCTAAATTGTAGTTGACATTACAGTTTTAAGCATGAGATTAACATCAGTGTAGGACCGCTGCTAAGTAATGCTCCTGCCTGTGGCACGGGACGGGGGCTCTGAACAGGAATCAGGCTGTACAAGAAGCACCTTCAAATGTAGCGACTTGAATAAAAAGAGAAAAACCACCAAAAAAAGCCCGTGTTTGGTAACGTGAGTAGTTCTGGATCACTACACGCGCCGAAGCGAAGCAGCGAGGACGGTGTAAGTTACTCCGGCGCTCGGTTAACCGCAGGGCACGCAGCTCTGCCTCGCTCTCTGGAGCTCGGAGCACCACGAGCCCGGCTCACGCCGAGCTGGAGCCCCACGCGCCGTTCTTGCCCCGGTCCCGGTCCCTCCACACAAGCAGCTTTTTCTCCCTGAAAGCCAGCAATATTTCAAATGACCGTGACCTAAGAAACAGCAACTGTTTCAGCAATCAATTTTAAGAGCAGCTTATCCCATCCCTGAGAACAAAGTTGGCTACTATTTTCAGGAGGTGATTATGTAGCCAGGCTGCTCTTTCATCATTCGGCTGTCCAGGAGCTATGAGACTCCTGAATACATTTCAGAAACTATAGATCAAGTCTTACAGGAAAAACTACACAACATCTCAGGAAGGTTTTAGGAGGTAAAACAAGGGAGAATTATGCATCTGCACCAACCTAAAATTAGAAAAGCTGCCATATGGCTCTGTGAAGCCAGCAGCACGTTCTTATTCATTAGGAAGCATTCTGCTAACATAAAAACACAAGGCCTTCCTGTGCTCTCCAAATGTGTTTATCTTTTCAACATTAATGCACGATATATCATCAGGCTGCTGAAATCTCCTGCAGTGCATATTAAAAAAGCACAGCTGCACTGCTTCTCGGCACAGCTATTCGCCGCGAGCTCTGCCCACCTCCCCGACACACAGAGCAGCCCCCCGGTCAGCAGCCCCGGGGTGCTGAGCCCTTGGCTGCCCGTCCCGCGGGGCCACAGAGGGCCCTGTGCCCACCCACCCGCTCACCTGCCCAGGTGCTGCCAAAGTCTGCATCATGCCTGCCCTCAGAAAATTCAGCAGCAGTAGTCAAGGCAGAAAATTTTCATGGGCACTGAAAGTAAAACAAGGACTGAAAACCCCTGACGGATTTAGGAATAGCAACGAACGGAAGTAACAATACATACAATTAATACTAGTTTCATTTCTCTTCATAATTTTGACATTTCTCCATCATTCATCTTTTGTACAAGTCAGCATTTTTGTCACCCAATACAAAAGCTGAAACAAGGACTGCCTGGGAAATGATTGCCCCCAGCTCAGTTAAACTGGAACCAGGACAAAAATAATGAAATTCAACTGACCAAGAATAATATTTAACTGCAGGACAGAAAGAAGCCTAGTATCTCTGCATGTATGTGAACTGTACTAAAGTACACTGTGTTAATAAACTTCAGTTTGCACTGTACTACCTTCTCCTTGGCTGCTTCTCCTCTCCGCTCTCCCCTTGCCGCGGCACCCACCAGCCACCCAGCCCTGCCAGGAGCCCGCGGCCCCGAGCCCCCCGCGCCGGGCCGGGGCGATGCCGCGTGCCCGGCCCCATCCCACGCACCGAGGCTGGGTCTCACCCCCTGCAAATACACCTGGATGGCTTCTTTGGAGGCTGCCAACACCTGGACTTAACAGTGGCAACTAAGAGTGACAATGTTCCTTACAGGCAGCAATACTGGCAGCAATACGTGCCTAATATTCCCCGATTTCTCTGCTTAGCGCAGCGGCAGGGGCTGCTCACACCTGGGATTCCCGCGGAAGGTCACTGGTTTCTGGGAAATTACGGACTGGGAACTGAGGCAAAACCCAGATTTACAACTCACTTGCTGCTGCTTAACTGAAGAATAAAGTGCCCTACCCAGGACCTCAAATCCTCAATGGCTTGATCCATCCCCAGCATGCAATGAAAACACAAAACAACACAGCGAGTGAAATCATTTCCCTGCTGAGATTATTTCTAGTGTTTTTATTTATCAATAAAGACACAGAGGGAGAACTGTCATCCTACCATTTCAGTGAAATTCAGACGAAGACTAAAAGCAATCCTGGATCTAGAAACTATTTCTCACCCCACACTTCATTTTAAACCATGAGGATACATCAAACTACCACAGTGTGAGTGGAAAGCTGTTTTCTCTCTCTTGAACGTGGAATTAAACTTTCATCCCAGCTACTACCTGTGGAACCCCTGCACACGCTGCAACACTGACCTTTTCCACGAGGTTTTCGAAGAAAGTGGACAGAAATGTACCTGGGTGCAGTTTTACTCCTGCAGGATTTTGAGACAGGTCTTAGCTTATTGAAATAATTGACATACATTCAACGTATGCTTTTATATAAAATGAAAGGGTATGCTTAACTTGCAAACTGACAAATCAAACCTGTGAATATACAGTCCTGTGGTTTTAAGCTATATTCTTTCTCTTTTCTCCAAAAAGAGCACTAACACTATCTTTCCAGTGTATACCAACTGACGAGAGGAAAAGCAGAAAGAAATTAATCACCAAAGGTGCTGCCTGCCCGGGAGACTTCCTTACAAAAGGGCAAAATCCAAGATGATGCTGAGAATTTATAATTTTCACTGGTTTAAAATGCTTTTATAAATGCTGAGGGGTTTTTGGTCGGTTGGGTGGGGTTTTTTTGCATTTACACTTCCTAGGAATGTGCAGTAATCAGTATAATCTCAAATCTCTCACTGGTTGCATCATAATTTAGCATGTTTTTAAGTGCCTAAAATACAACACTTGGACAACCCAGGAGTACACACGGTGGATGAAGCACATTGGCAATCAGTGCCCTACACAAAAATACCCTCCATTTAATCAGTCGCTTATCACCTTATTCTGGAATCAGATAAGCAGATTCAAATATATGTACCTACAGCTGTATACACAAACATGTACATATCCAGGAAACCGTTTTGCCTCTGTTGCTATTTAGATGACTCTGAAACACTCAAGCAAACCACCTGATAACAAACACCGCGTGCCCATCAGCCTGGACTTGAAATCGGTTACATCAATACGGCTGAATTTCAAAGGAAAGAGCCAAGCAAAGTGACCTCTGCACTGAAGTATTAGATACAAACATTTGGCATCATCAGTTTACCAAAGTAATTATTTTCTTTGGTATGTACTGAATTAGGACAGAAAATTTTACTGTATTTTTTGGCATTTATAATTTTGTAACTGTTAGATATTTACTTAATGAGTAACCTCATCTTGTTTTGATAATTCATCTCTAAAAACAGTATTAATATGAATGTCTAAATGGTGGGAGCCCAATGTTCTTTAACATTTTGGCTGAGCTGATGTTTTCAAAGACAAGAACTATGGCAGGATCTGATAATTTCATTCAAAACAGGGCTCCATCACCACCTCAGAAATAATATGTTGCTTTCACCAAAGTTAACAGCTCTCCAGTTGGTTCTTTGATGCGTAAAAACACCAGCAAGATTTTGAAAATAAAGATATGATTTAACACTCTTTAGAGTAGAATCTGCAGATGCAATTGCCAAGCTAATGAAACTTAGAGGTTTCCAGAACTTAGGCCAAAATAACATACTGGAAAGGAATATTAATCCAGTCAGACTCCATCTCTCGGAGCTTTGCTCTTATGCACTCAACCCAGTGCTAAGAGGAAACAGATGAGTCCCTCTTGTCGAATGCCACTGCGCCACGATTACAAAATGCCTTCTTCATTTTAGGATGCTGATGATAAATCTCTGTGACACACCAGATCATTCACAGCAACAGGCAGAGATCATTTTGCTTTTATAAATTGCCATCGACAACTGCAAAAGTCTTCCAGAGACCTAATATGGCGACCAAGAAGAAATACGATGGGATCACCGGCTCCCTGCGAGCCCACGGAAGAAAAGGGTTTTCATAATAAAGTGCAGGCCAAAATGGAGCACAGATAATTGAAGACAGCTAAGGAAGAGCAGAAACAAGTTTAATTTAATGTGTCCATGCTAACATGGATAACAGGGCTCCTACTGCTTCTAATAGTCCAGATTATAATAGATAAATCTTTCACAAAATAGCTCTAAATCATTAAGGACAAGCAAAGTTTACTTCCTATAATAGCCCAATGTTCAGAAATAGAAGCTGGGCCACCTTCTTGCTTCTCTAGCCCACCATCCCTGACCTCGGTCAAACATTTAAGTCTATTTAGAAACAGAAATGTTCCTATTACTACAGAGAAAGCAGAACAAAACCCGAAAGTTTATGAAAAGAACCTGTTTGCTGCTGCATGTTAATTACTTAGAAGAATTTTTAAACCCAAATCCTTTACAAAACTGTGTTTAAGATTAATTTCATACATTTCTACAGTGGCTATGTGACTTCTGGTATGCTACGGACACAGCATGGCTGTTGGAAGGGTGGTAATGACTATTAACACGTATCGCTTAAGACACTCTCTAAAATTAAAAGATCTTTTTTCATTGCCCTAGAAAAATTTGGCTTATCTCGTTGCTAAGATTTACATCCAGACAAAGTCGCTTTTAATCTCAGTTACTTTAATTTAAATTAAATTTTAAAATGTGTGCTAATAGAACTGATAGGTACAAATGGGCTCCCTTCAATAGACTGAATCACACTTACAGCTTAATTAATTAGGTGTTATCATTCCTTGCTCGCTATTGCAGAGTCACGAAGCAGGGACCAGCACCTTGTCTTAAATAAGTCAGCATGATCCATAAGCAGAGAAATAATGAAACACGAACAGAACTTCTCTCTCTGTTTTCTCTGTGAGCTTTATCAGGTCTCCTCTGAGCAGCGGCTCTGACCTGCCTTACACCCCGTTCCCTTCCCCGCCGGCGACCAGCAGCTCGCTGCGAGGGATGCTCCACGCCGGGGAGCGGGTGCTGCTCTCGCCCCACAGCGCAGGCTGGGAGCACGGCGGCCCTGTCAGGCAACCGGCGCTTGGAGCGCGCCAAGCAAACGGGGCTGCGGCCAGGAAACGCTGAGGATGACGGTCTGACTCTTGGCACGAAGGCTGGTGACGCGGTTCTGCAGCACAGCCCGTGCAGCGGATCAGAAGTGAGCATCCAGAACCTTGTCCTCCAGTCTGCAACTGACTTACTCGCACCAGAAAGGCAGAGGGGTGCCTGCTCCTCACCTCACCCCTCAGAGCACCGATGGGCCAGACCTTCTAAATCACAGCTGTCATAGCTGCAGGATTATGAGCCTGCCTCGGCCTACACATTTAAGCAGAGCAGGTTTTGAGCTAAGTGTCTAACAGGCTAAGCCATCCGCACAGCTGGGCCAAAGTCCTTGTTAATGAAAACACAACAAAAAAACCAACATAAAAAAACCCTCAAACAAAAAGCAAAAGAAAAAAACCCCAACCAACCAAAGGAACCAAAGTGCCACCCTCGGCATGGGTTCAAGCTGTTGAGATAAAGGACATATGCCCCTTGTCTAAAAGAAAGAAGCAATGACAATACCCACAACCATCACAGAGCTCAGGGAAAGGGAAGAGTCTTCTCGCACTGTAACTCACGATGACCCTGAGAAAGCCAATATCCTCCCCAGGTTATATTTAATAAAGGTTTTATGGACTGGCTTCTCTGCCTGGATCGCTGATAGAAAAAAGCAAGGGGAAAAAAAAAGCTTACTGGGCATCTTTACATTTTAGATCGCCATCTGCAAACACGTAATTCTAATCTGAACCTTAAGCACAATAGCCTGACCAGCTGTATTGTAATGTCCAGTTAAAATCAGCATCTCTAGTAGCTAGACAGATAGTTGTTCAACTTTCAAGCTTAATAGTAACCACAATAATCCTTGATATCAGTGTAACACTCAAGGACTCATTAGTAAGTTCTATCACATTTCCTAAAACTATTTGATGATTTCTTACTGCAGCACTAAGAGAAAACACAGTATCAGAGAGACAACCGCGGATGGAACGAAACTGTCACAGGTATGGTGATGCCGGTCCCAAAATCACAGCTAAAGCCACACTCAAGGCAAGAGAGACCACAACTGGGGAGAAACGGAAAACAAAATGCAGGACAATTATTAAAAATGAGAGAAAAGAAAACATCAAAGGCTGAAAAATAAAGCCCTTGAAGAGAACAGAGAGAAACAGAGAATTACAAAGAAAATCTGTTCTACACATAAAATACCACTTTTGACAGCTAGTGACGGGGAGCATTGTGTTCAGAAAAGTCAAGAGGGATCCTAAGAAATAACTAAAGATAGAAAAATAAACTCAAAACATTACAATAATTCCTCCAAGCTAAGGAGGTGAAAGGTTTTGTACAGAAGAAGGAAGAGAGGAAGAATTTTATGTTATTGGCACAAAATACCTCAATATTTTTCCACTCAACACCAAAGCAAACAAACCAAGAAAAATCTAAATGAGGGTCCCTCTGAGTTTTCTGACCTATATTTAGACTTTACAACCTTGATATCTCTTCCTCTTCTATTTTTTTTGTCATTTCCAAGTGAACCAATTGTTATATTTAAGCACATTTCCTCTTCAATGTTGAACATAGGCCCAGACCTTACTTGACATAGAATAACCTGCCTCTGGAAGACATCTGCCTCAGAAGGATCACGGGAACTGCAGGTTGTTCCAAGTCTTTCTAGGAAACTGTGCCTCAGAAGAAAAAGCACCAGGAAAAGGCTAGTGCTCTTCCTGCTCACACATCTTAAGATGACAAGGGACCACTCTTAACTGGCTGGATCTCTGCAACGCATCCCAAACTGTTCCACCAAGTGACTCCCGCATCGTGCCAGGAACCTCCCCTGAATTCTGGGATGTATTCTGAAGGATGCCCACACCTGTTCTGGAGGGCTGATGGAACCTGCGGATTTTTTTGTCAAGTTGCTTCAATTTTCCATTAACTGTCCACAAAGAAATCTGCACCTTATGTATGAGCTTGGGCACGGATTCCAGCTGTTGGGCCGTATCCTGCCTCTGTATGCTGAGCCCTCTGTGGCAGGCAGACCGTGTAGCTCCATTTCACTGTGTGCCTGTGAGAAAGGCAAGGTTTTCTGGGACATGCCCTTCTGCTTCGAGATGAATGGAGGTGCTACCCGCTGTGTCTGCCACAGGAGCACGCGGGCACGATTTCAGGTAACATGGCAACATCTGGAGCACCTTCAGCTATGGAGTAAATGTTATGCAAGTTTTCTACTTTAGCAGAACTTAAATTTCTGTACTTCTGTCTCCATCTTCTGACATTTGCCCTGATCTTGCGTGAGCTAAAGAAGAGTGGTCTGCTTCCAGAGGGAAGGGGGAGAGCGCGTGTGTTCAGCGGGCAGGGCACACACTGCAGCACCCACTGTCCTGTAAATAGGCACAGATGTGCCAACAGCCCTTGATGGTGGAAGGAGACAGGAGGCACAGATGTCTTGGCTCTCTAACCATCTGTCTGACCAGAACCTCAACAGTGCCCACGACAGAGCAGATCAGTGATCATTTGCCACGTCATCCTTCCAAGCTCAGTCTATGGTTTTCTCCCCAGTTGTACACTGGGGGTTTTCACAACAGAAACTGAAAGCTGAAGTAGTCATTGTTTGTCGCATTCTCAGTCACTTCATTCAAGGGCCCCTATTTCTAACTGTCCACACGCAGAATCTCTTACGGCAATAACAAAATGCATGACTTAGAACAGACGCAATTATCTTGGTCCCAGTTTGAACACAGAGGAGCCTTTGACCAATAGCTCTTCAATGTGCTGCGAATCCACAATCCACGGGATCCGCCAGGGTCTGGAAGGCCCTGCACCCTACCGTCAGTAAACACCAAATCATTGCTCTTCAGGCCTCAGTCTTTGCAAGGGAAAGATAAAAGCTGTGTAACAAAAGCTGGGTTCCTTATAATAGATGATCTTATTTTGACTAAGTATCATCACTGCTCTCAGTAAATTAATTTGCTGTTCCATAAATTAAGCTCCACAGAGACAGTCAAGGTAACATGAAGTCTCCTTCTTCATTTATTTGCTGTACATGCTGCTGAGATCAGTACATTGGATGCACTGATCTAAAGCCCACCGCACCACACACCTTCCAGCAGCAAGGGGCTACAAACAGCAAGACATGGATCAGCAGCCCCTCATTCTTCTCTAGCACCTAAACTCAGTATTGTTAGTGACCAGACACCTCCGAAGACAGAGCAGCTGGTGAGGAACACTCGACTCAAGAGCTCAGCTCATATTGTGGAGGGCTGGATGTCAGACTATGCTTCTGTATTGTATCTTTTCCCAAAATCGGTAAATGCATTTCTGATGATTACAGTTCATAAGAGATTACACGATAAACTGCAAAGAGCAACTGTAAAGTGTTGAAGTTTAAAGCGCTCAGTGACAGCTGAAATGCAGCCTGCAAACAAAACACTGTCTGCAAGGAGGGAGCCTCCAAACTCCAAAAATTCAGGATGAGATGTCTCCATCTTTCTTATACAAGGCATTTTTATGACAGTCCCAGAAGTACACAGACCGTTCTATGGTTGTTAAATATTAAAGTTACAAAACCGAAACTTTAATGAAAATATTCCTGCAAAGAACTAAGCGGGAACACTTGAGACATATCCCCCAAAGCATGTTAGATATGTAAGAAGCAGCTCAATCCTCTATAGCATTCCCAACACCGGAATTACAGACCTCCCAGATCACAACCATCTTTGCAGCTACAGAACATAAAATAAACAGCCATGCTCCACTAATTTGAATGATTTTCACTCTTGGTCATTTATAATTTATGAAAGAAAACAAAGATCAAAGAAAAGCAAAATACAAGCAGTATGCAAAACAAATGTGCAAATTTTCTGGTAACACCCACCAGTAATTACAATTTCTACCTGAAAAAGACCAGTATCTTAACAGTTAGCAGGAAACGTTTAGTTTCTCTTTAACTCCGAGCCACAACTTGTAGTCAAAGCTTAGTTTCTAACAGGCCCCCTTGAAATACAGAAAGACCACAACAAGGTCTCTCTGGAGCCTTCTCCTCTCCAGGCTGAACACCCCCAACTCTTCTCAGCAGCCTGAGCCCAGGGTGGACACAGCAGTATGTCATAAAGGAGTCTTCAGCTACTCCTCTCATAAATCACAGTAATTAAACTCTAGCACTGCATCCACAGAACACTGTTGGTGCAGCTGAGAAGCCCTAACTGGTGTTCAGGAGGAGGCCCAAACCAGCTCCTAAACCAGCTCCTCCACACGGCCCGCAGCTCCAGCACGAGAAAGGAGAAACCCGGGAAACTTTCCGGGTCTGCCAGCTATCGATGACGTCTCCTCAGAGCCAGAAAGGTCTACACTGCCTAAAACCAGCTTAAATTCTTCTGTGAATCAGTAGTTCTCTGGAGGCGTGCAAGTAGTAAAAAGTCAACATATATATTTAGCCAGAAAGCTTTACAATGTACAGAGGAAGATTAAAGCCATGTTCAGTGCAAAACTCTCAGCTGTATGTGGAGACAGCAAAGCAAATTCAGTAATAGATTTTTTTTGTAACTGTTCTGCATAAATTGCTTGAATTCACAGCACAATTTCCTCTGACACTTAACTCAGTCTTAAAATCCTATCAAGGTGAAAGTATAGCACATAAAAATAATAATAGCTGTGCAAAACTTCTTAAAACAAAATAAAAATTAAAAATCAGCATCAATTTTAAATCTCCTGCCATCTCAAATACGATTAACATTAAAAAAATAATTACAGTAAAATCGACCAACTAAAATATTTGCAAAACAAAAAACAACAAACAAAGCCCCAGTTCGCACACGCTCTCTCGTCTTAGTATCCTGATTTGGGAAGATATTTATGCACATAACTTTAAACCTTTAAGTAGTTCCACTGACTTAACAGGGATTACTCATCTGCTTGAAGTTAGGCAGTTGCTTAAATACTTTGTGAAATATGAATCTAAACTCAGATGTGATAAATTCAAAGTAGCAGCAGCCACAGTAACACCCATCACAGCTTTCAGACCACGCTGTTTTCCTTCAGCCAGCGACTTCACCGGCGTTCTGGTGCTGGAGGCAACAACAGCCTGTCTGCTGGAGTGGCCCAGGGATTACACACCGTACCGCTACCGGGAGGCACAAACTGCTTGTGCTGTCAAATGTGAAACCAGAAAAAGCAGATACGCGTGATTAACAACAAAGCCTTCTTTTCAGATCCATGCAGGTTAAACGTCCTCCAGCACTCCTGCTGGAGGGGCCAGAGGAGACTCTGCTTTGCTGGAGAAACTGCTGAAGAAGTTTCAGGTGACCCCCAGTATCCTCTGTGCCCCCCCTGCACTGCTGATATCCAGAGAAGAGGGTAAAAGCACAACTAGATAATGAAGAAAGGGAGGTTTCAAAGCCCAAACCAAAGATGTTCGAGCAGTGAAATGCAACAAATACATCATATGATACAAATATGTAATACATATATAAAAATATGGTAAAAGTCCTCAGCAGAAAATTAGGATTCTGTGAAGAAACTTGTCTTCATTTTCCCAAGTACTAAAATCATTTCAACATCCAGATTAGAACTACGTGCAACGGTGACATCTTCCAAATATCTTTAATTCTTCCAGTCAATTCAGTCATACGCATATATTTATAACTTGCTTTCAAATTGCAATAAACCAAATCTCTAACATACCACAACTAAGGAATCTTTGAAGTATATACTGTGAGAAATGATACACAGATAACAGATACAGTACTGCAAATATATATTTGCATATAAAATAGCTCAGGATAACATTATACTAAATTATACAGTATTACTACAGCAAAAAATCTATTAAGTTTTTCAGCTACCAGCCCAGCAAGCTTGACGTGGGAAATGGATATCAATCTGAATTTCTTCCTTCCTCATTTTCATCCTTAGAACCCAGAATAAACTCTCCTTGCCAAACCTCAGCAGCAGCCACAAAAGTTGTTACTTTCAGTGGCTTTAAAAGGTATTCATAACTGACTGTGCTTTTGTGAGAAATTAGACTCTATTTTTGGACGTTGAAGAAAATTTGTGAAGTATTTTTAATATTTATTTCAAAACCCCAACCTGTTTACCTAAATTTCTAAATAATAAAACTCTCAAATAAGTTTTCATCGATTTAATCTGATCTGGTTTTGAAGAACTGTAGAGCAGACCCACAGTGTAAAAAGGGAGCCTCCTTACCATGCCCACGTTAGTGCAGAACCACCCAGGAGTTTCAGGATGTTCATTTAGTTTTCTCCTACAGGCATGTAGCGTAGCACTAAAAAGCAACCAAACATCTTAACCATAGGGAAATATGGTTTTTTTAACCTGAGTCTCATGGCACTTTATCCAATATAGTATTATTTTCATGACTTTGTTTTAGAAATAGATATTGCTAAGATAATCACAGAATGTTAGGAATTGCAAGGGACCTTGAAAGGTCATCTAATAATACGCCATGATACAAGTGTTTCACCACTGTAAAGGTCTTCTAACACATCTTAGCAGTGGAAAAGCAATCAGAGAGGTCTGGAACAACCTAAATGTTAATGCATTTAAAAGATGCATAGATACAAGCACAGGATTCCCAGCCTGAGGTGATAAACTGCCTCAGAAACACCGGACAGCAGCAGTGTCACCGGGTGCTGGATCTGCTGCCGCGCTGAGGTCAGGGTTTCCGTGGCACTCCCCAGAAGCACACACGGGTGGACAGTACTGTCCGTGGGGTTGGAATGGTCTTTACACCCGAGACCTATCTGTTCATGAAATGCCTGCTCCGCAGCAAGGCTGCTCTTGGAGAGTGCTGTCACTGGAGCTGTTCTGAAAAGGAACAGCCTTTGAAAGGTGCTATGGTAACAAACGGATGTAGCTTCTATGTAGAAACCGGTATCCAACTTCTAATTAGTTTAAAGAAATAATTTAATGCATACTGATCTTTGTTTCTAGGTCCTGAGATGCTATCAACGACCAGCTGGAAGGTGTCAGTGTTCTGCACTGCCCCTTAGACAGGCTGGAAGTCTGGTCTGTCCCAGCCGTGAGCCTGATGCAAAGACCCAACAGTTATGAGACTGTTCTCAGCTGAAGAACCCTGTGCAGCAAGTCAACATCATACAGAGTAATTTACTATCTTTATCGCTCAAGGTCTGCAAATTACTTCTACTTGTTGACATGAACAGTGCTCACAGCATTTTAGTCTGCATTTGGAATTGCACCTTCAGTTGTTTTTGCAATAAAACTGCATGAGCTTAGAAAATGAAGTGCACGTTCAGATTTGGTACAATTCTGGCCCGTGATGACTTAGAAGTAATTTACATGTAACCTGGTCTAGTGAATGTGAACATTTTATAACAATATGAGAACTGGTTTTATTAGATTGGTCCCGAACAACCAAACGACATTAGTCTGAGTCAGATTTCCAGACTAGATTTGCTAGAGCCGCTGAGAGAATCACCAAGTGGACTAACAGATTTTTCCTCTGTGCACCTGCTTCCCAGGAAAAAAAAATATTTTTTTTGTCCTTATCCCTCTCAGGTAAGGATAAGGAGAGTGTGTCTCTTGGCGACAACAAAACAAAAATCCAAAACTGAAAGTAAGAAAAGGAAAAAGACAAGAAAACAAGGAAAAAAACCCCAACATCTCAAAAGCCAGTGAGGTACAAACCGATGATGGACACATTGCCAGGTTAAGAGGGGCACTTCTAATATGGGGCACGGCAACTTCACTGGAATATCCATTAAAAAAATTAGGGCAGCCTAATAGCAATAAGAAGAGAATGAGCTGAGAAATAGGAACATTCCCAAAGATGAATCCATTAGAGCCACTTTGGAGGCAGCTGAGACAATTTGACACTTACCACTTTCCATTTAGCTTTGAACAGGCTGATGCCTGAAACTGCAGATCTACTTATCTACTTGGGTTAGCCATAAATCTGTATCTGAGCTACGCAACAAGTCACCTGCACTTTCGTAACTTCACACTTACAGTATGGAAAAGGAAGCGTTATTTTCCCAGAGGAATCACAGAATGCTGAAAAACTGAAAGATGTTAATTAAAGTGTTTGAAAAGCAAAGGAATGGCTCTAAACAGTCTGTAAAGAGATTGCAATCTTCTGCTTTAAAAGAAAACCGATACACCTCTACTGTAAGAATCTGAACCTGCCCCAAACACCTGCACGCCTGCCCAGACAGACCTGTGTCACCAAATCCACTTCCAAAAATTTAAAGTTTCTAAAAGATTTGGGTCTTTTCTTTAAATAGGAAATATATCAAAAGAAAAGAAATGCAAAACTAATCTTCTAGACAAAGAACAGGAAGAAAACTGTCACGTTTTCTGGTTTACATTTATAACAGGACCCTATCCAGAGATTAGAATAGTTTCAAATCTATTGTAGTTGAGGATATGATGTCATCATTTAAGGGACGCAGATAATTTAGCCCACAATATCTATTCATATCAACAAAAGAAAGCCAAAGGGGGGGATGCAGCATATTTTCATACCCTACCCTCCTGGATTATTCCTATTTTGCATGGATTCATCATCCATGCAGGAGTGTGTAAGTGATCTTTTTCTTCTTTTTTTTTTTTTTTTTTTCTTTTCCCAAAGCCATCTCCTAGCTTAACTTTAGTAAAAGCACAGCCGATTTCAATTCCGTCAGACGCACACGCCGGACTGACCGCTCTTCCCTCTCGGCAATTTCGGAATTTTCCGTGAAGCTTATTTTAAAAAAATACTGAATACAATACTTAACATGCGTGGTTCACGTGACATGACAGAATTTTTCATTTCTGGTTAACGGAAAAAATGGGAATTTGCTAAAGAAAAGCAGAAGAGACTATCGAGTTTGCCAAAAATAAAGTAATAATCAACACAGAAAATATTCAAAGGTAATGAGTTCATGTTCTTACCTTGTTCTTTTATCTGACGAATTTGCTTCACAGTTTCTTTCAAGATTGCACATTTGTCAGGTTTAAAGTTAAAGTTGTCAATGTCATTAAAATTTGCAAAAATGAGCTCTGCAAGTTCTTCTATGTATTTATTCTCTTGCTCACGATTGCGTTTCTCAGTGCTTCTTTTAGGGCTGAAAGAGGAGTTTATAAAAATGTCACATTTAATGCCAGTCAGCTTGCCTTCTGGCCAGCAAAAAGATGATTTCAAATGGTTTGAGAGTAGTTTAACAAAACCAGAGAAAACTGTCCTCACTCACTACAAAAATCAAAGTTACGAGATTCTCAAGCAGAAAGGTTTCCTCTGGGACAAGGAAAGGGGCATTAAAGATGACATTATTTTTTCCCAGCAGTCATGGTTTTGTTTCAAAGAGGTTTGGGATTTGAAATTCAAAACAGAAAATTAACTGGAGAGTGGAACTTGAACATTTACACGTATCCCTCCACATGGTGTTGAGAACCCAAAGAGCATCATATAGGGACAGTGTACGAGAAAACAGAACAGCTTAAAAAGTTAAAGCAAACAATCCACACCCCCCTGCCTCACTGTGAAACTGTGACAGACCGTCGGGAACAAAAAATGGTGAATGTGTGGTAACACTTTAAAATTTGTGTTGCTAATGCAACCACTGTAAAACTGAAAAAAACTTTTTCCAGGTCCCTGATTCTGACGTACGAGAGGTGGTAAAAAATCTTAGATTACCAGAATGAGCAACTGAAGACTCCTTGCAATTATTAGTCACGAGAGATTTTTACATAGCTCCTATATTATCACCAAAATTTGGTATTTTGGCACTATGCTGGATTCAAAACCTACATACAAACAATAACAAAAGACAAGAGCCCCCACCCGCCATCCCAGCCCTCCAACACACAGAGGTACCACATCTGAGTAGTCTGGTACTGACTTCTCATTGCAAGAATGGTAAGTCTGTCATTTTCTAACGGAAAAATATGTGCACATGTAACATTTGTTTTGAATCTTTCACTTTCAACACCTTCAGACATAAATGGTCTGACCTGGGTCCAAGCTGATCGGGATCCTTGCGCTTTCTTGACTCTGCTCTGGATGGGTCAGAGGTATTTTCTCCCATCCCACTCATCTTGAACACATATCAGCAACTAAAAGGAAGAAAGTGCAAGAAAGGGTTATGGTGGAAAAGTCATGAGCTCTCTGTTCATATTTCCACGTTTCGTGTTCCACGCTCAACTCAGTTTTTACTTGGCAAATCTATAATTTGAAATAGAGTTTGAAAGGTGCCATTAAAAACACTCTGTTTATGACCTCACGAAATGTTACACAAAACTCCTTCAGAAGAAAATCTGTGGTGGCCAAGCAAAGCGTTATCATCTCTTTAATTGTTACTGGTTACATACAAACAGATAAATACATTTTGTGCCTGGGTTGCTGAATTTTCATAGCAATTTTGCAAGGTGGAATGAGGAAAGACAAAAGAAAAGCCACAGTGCCACACAACGAGAAAAACACAACAGAACTGAAACAGATGAAATGAAACATGTGTCCCAACCACAGGCAGCATCAGTTAAACATCAGAAGGTACTGCTCACACAGGCACAGGTACAGTATCGTAGCCACAGAACATCTGTCAATACTAGAGACAGACCACTGAGGAATTGATAAATATTTCGTACATAAAATCTACCTCGTCAAGCTATCGTGTGTTAAACCAGCACAAGCTTATTATACTTAGTGCAACGCAGCCCATGGAAATCCTGCCAAAAGGAAGGAGCAAGATGCTATTAAGAGAACTGTGACAAAAATTAAAGAGAAGTTGTGAGGAGACAGCAGTTCCACGTGTCTGTGCAGAGCTGGAACTGTCCCATGGGGCTCTGTGCCAGTGACTAAATTTTTCACTGGCCAGGGTGAGAAAAAATCACCAGTGTGATGAAAGCTGTACATTCCTGAGATTATCTGATCTCCGAGCCAGACTCAGATGGTGACCTACAGTTCAGAAGAAAAATAAGGGTGGGGAATCCCTTCATTTCTTACGCTTCCCAAGTAATACCTGAGAAACGTAAGTCGGTTAATGACTTTTCTTGAGAAAAGAACTTATGAAAACCTGTCAAACATTCAACCGTCATCTTCTCCCTCAGGAGCAGTAAGAGGTAAGCATTTAGAGGAAGCACCCCCCTGCAAAACTGTTCCGCTTTGCTCTCCTGGGGAGGGAGGAACAGTTGTTGACTGTTTTCCCACCGGTTTTCGACCAGGCTTATTTCAAAGTGAAGTTTATTTTTGCAGGAACCAAAGTTTCACCAGTAGCTCCACCATGGCATAGCTCAATTCTTGCATGCACACTGATGCTATTCTGTAAGAACCCCACTAGGTCCACCACACTATCGGCCTTCGGAGGACACATTAAAACGAGCTTCCCACCACAAACATCTGAACTTCATCCTTCTATATTTAAGGGAACCAAAGTAGTATTCCTGTGATGAAGCTAGTACCTTCTTCTCTCCTTATTCAACATGGTAAATGGTTCTAAACAAACGATGCCCAAACTGGCCATTTATGAAGCAAAGAGGTCACGGTCAATTAACTCTTGCAGTGCGGTGGGACTCGTTGGGCGTGTAGCCCACGGCACTAAACTCACGGGTAAGTAGTTCCGACACATGGGGTTGAGGTTTGAACCCCGTAGGCTGAGGAGGATGTCAGACCTCTATCTCCCATTCCTCAGCAATGACTCAAACAAGTTGAGCAGAGTCAAAGAGGTGAGCACCTTCTCAGCTTCATCATCTCTTTTAAACAGAAAACAGGTATTTCAGATTTTTTTTCCATGAGCTAATTCACATTCAAGATCCAAGCATACTCCTAGATGAAGATCTCTGGAGGGTCTGGGCACCTCTACAAAGTTAATGTGGTGTAAGCAAGGAACCACAACCACATTTTCAGAAGAAAGTACTTCTAGGCAGATGTAGTACCAAAGAGTAAGCACTCAGGAAACTTTCTAGTGAGAAGGGGAAAACCTCATGAATTTAGATTGAATTGATAGATTAATTTTAGACATACAAACATCTGTGGGTCAGACACAGCTAAACTGCATAAGTGCCCTGTCTCCATACACATTAATTTATCCATCTCAAAATTTCTTCATTATTAATTATTACTAATAGCTTTACAATACACACAAAATTGCAACATTAGGTAAATTATTATTTTATTACAAGATAATTTAGGATCTTTTAAAGTTTTTCTAAATATTCTCAGGCTCCTGAACCAAGAGGATAACTTCTTAGACAAGAAAATAGAAATCAAGCCTGAATTTTTCCTGGAAACATGTCAATTCAAAATTGAAGCCACTGCAGGTAGAATGACAAGTGAGAGGCTCAAAGTTTTACTCCAATAAAGCTCATCTCTACGGAACTACCTTAGATGAGAAAGCAGCATTCATCCCGCTCCTCTGAACTTCTTATACATCTCTGCAGGAATTTCCAGAAAGAAGAAAGAAATCGAACAGTTTGGCTCATTTAATGCTTTAGAAGAAAGGGAAATGTAGTGTCAGTTCTACTATATGTCCTCTGAAACAAAAACTCAAGAAGTGGGCAAGGCTTGTTTAGTGTGGTACAGAATAGGAAAATGATTAACCAAACTGGGAGTCAGTAAAAAGAAACCCAGCAGAAATCACTACACTGAGGAGAGAGAGATGGAGACGTACGTTTGTTAATGCATAAAACAGCACCGTGATACGTCAGATGTTGAACTAAACCAACTTTTATTTGAAAGGAAATGTCCTGCAAAGCTGAATTTGACCCCACGTCCTGCAGAAGGAACGGTCACGCGGGACCAGGCGCTGCCTCTGCCATTGCGCGGGTTGCCCGGGCGCTGCGCTGTACTCCGCAACTCAAACACCACATCCCACGCTGGGATTAGTACCGTGCCTTCAGTGGTGGCAGAAGATTTTTCTTCTCAATATATATTAAGGTTTTTTCCATCTGTCCTACAAATAAACCCCTACAACAGTAAGGGAGAGCTGAACCTCTAATGCTGACTCAGATGCCCCCCCAAGATCCAATTCTCCCGGGCACCACTGAGGAGCAAGGCAGCAACGGAAAGATAAACACACTCGCTGCAAGGGAAGAGACGATTAGAGGAGCAGAATTATTATTACTAAAAATACCCAAAGAACTAATTTTAGGCTCCAAGAGATGACCTGTACCAACAGGACATCTCAGGTAAGTAAATACTTTCTCTGTGCTCACGATTAACATCATAAGGGTATTTTCCTCCTCTCTCCATTTCACTACCACAGGCATCCAAAACACCTGTAGACCAAAATCACGGTCTAATTCTTCCAGTTGTTAAATGCAAATCACAAATGCTGAAAAATTAAATGAATAAACCCCTGGACAGTGTATGTTAGTAATTACAGTCATTGAGACCTAACCAGTTTTCAGTCTCCCAACACGTGATGGAATGACAGAGCTTAGAAGAGGCTTAAATTCATTCTTTCTTGTTATCGGTAATAAAACAATAGTTTCTTCTCTCTTCGTGACAGCACATCCTCCTTCACATCCTCCAGCAGCAACTGCTCTAAGTTAGAGTGCACAGACAGACCGAACCTAATTATGAAGCAAGAGTAAACATATTTTTACAAGACAATCATCTTTCAAAGGAAAAGAAAACACAACAATGTAAACCCAGAAATAAAACACACGGGGGAAAAAAAAGAAAAACAGAGGCCCCGTGAAGGAGGAAGCAGGAAAAAGTCTGGCACACATCAGTTGTGTGAGTTTGTAACATCTCCTCCACTCTCGAATGCCTGGAAGGAACGTGGCACGGAGCAGACCTTCCAGCACCCACCCTCAGCACCAGCGAATCCCGTTAATCGTCCAGAGGCTACGCAGAAGAAGATAATGTGCATTTTATCTCTTATCGGGGCAGGCCATCTTCCAAACAAGGCCCGTTAAACTGTCAGATTTATTATAAGCCTAGCAAATGCAGTTAAAGAATAAATGAGGATTACACCTTCAATGGTGCTATTCCAACCCGAGAAGCGGCAGAGCAAAGGTAAAGCAGCGCGCGGGGCCGGCCGGGTCGCGCTGCCCCCTCGAGCGCACCCAGCCATCCCTGCGGTGCCGGTGACCCGCACGGGCAGGCCTCAGCTACCCAGCCCCTCTGCCACCAGCGACAAACAAAAACACTGTTTACTGAACAAAAATACTACCAGTCAGTGAAAAGCTTGAGCCCAATTGAAAAATATAACCAGCTGCTCTTCCTGTGGTCAATTACAAACTGAAACTTGCATCCAGTATAATTCATAGTTTTTTCCTGTGAAGTTCTCATGACTCGAAGCTTTCAATCTCGGTTTCAAAATGACTGATGTACCCCGTGGAACACTAATTCTGGTAGAAGCCAGAGGAAAGCTGGAAGTCACATGCAACTTATGATTCTTCACATTTTTTACTGCTCATGAACTCCTTTTTCACCAGCTCCATTTCTGAATCAGAAAATATTTAACATCAGTACACAAAAAGCCCCAAATTCATTTATTCAATGACTTTTTTAATTTTTCATTTATTTTTTCCTGAAACAGCATTACCACTTTCAGTACAGACGAAACTGCCTAAAATCTCTGCCACCCTACAACAGTCAGGCAGTGTAAAGCGAGGACAGAAATCAGAGTTTCTCTGAGCAAGGTGGAAAAACTCCAGTCACCTTTAAAGGACTTGTACTAAAATCTGATGTGCACCTGTAGCCTCTTCTGCCTGAAAATGACACTTGTTACTTACCAGATAGAATTTCACTTGAAAGAGAGCCTGTGACAGGCAACATTAAAATGAGGTTTGTGATAACATTTACCAAATTCTGCTTTATTCTGGTACTCC
The DNA here is from genome assembly GCA_024336885.1 of Actenoides hombroni. Classification (NCBI taxonomy): domain Eukaryota; kingdom Metazoa; phylum Chordata; class Aves; order Coraciiformes; family Alcedinidae; genus Actenoides; species Actenoides hombroni. The sequence continues at coordinate 503,338 of WUAM01000273.1, read as the reverse complement.
CTGAACCAGGAGAAAAGGAACACAATTTGCCAGCAAATACCATGGAGTCTGTGTATGGAAGAACAGAAAACTGGCCCCAACTCCTACAGCTCGCATTCCTGCTCGGCCTGCAGAAAGCTGTAGCAGACTATAAACAAATGCGTAAGCCGAAGGCTCCTTCCTCAACAATATCTTTTCCCTTACTCCTCTGTAATGGCTTTAGAGTGGTGTATTAGACAGCAAGAAGAAGACATATTCCATTTGCAGCCTGAAAGCCAATAATGCTCATGAATTTTTTACCTGAAAGACACTTCAAGATGCCACTGGGAAGACCGTCTAATAAACACATTAGCTGCAAATGGGCAGCAGCAGCTCCTTAACACTCACTGTAACAATCAAACAGATGGCTAACATTAATGTCCAGTGTTACATGCTGCTATTTAACAGGGCTTTCTGTAAAATCCACCTCAATCTTGAAGGAGAACGGGGTTGTTTCTCAGCTGCTCACACCCGTGGGTCCGAGGACCCCCGGGCAGCGGGATGGCTCCCAGCTCCCGCCTTCCCGCGGGATAAGGCTCTTACGGAGCCACTCGCCCAGCTGCTTACGGATTAGACTGCGTCAGCCACCTCTAATATGCCAGGAATAGCAAGACTAGGCTCTAATAAGGCAACAGAGAAAACATATCCAAGAAAGAAATCACATCTAACAGGTTTGCTCCATTTCCACTTTTGCAGAGGAAAAGGTCTGTTTTCACCAGAACATTGTCCGACAAGAGGCAGGTGGTACTACTGCAAAAACCATGTTCCAGGCTCTGTATTATAATTTCCAGATGGGATTCTACCTTTCTCTTGCTATCAAGAATTGTTTCTGATTCCTAATACTCAAGGACAAAAGAAATGCAGGTTAATAACACTAAAGCTCCCCTTAAAACAACAGATGAAAGAACAAGATACAATGCCAGAACATTATATATGCCAGTCACTCTTGCATCCTTTTCTTTGTGGTGGGTAGCTAAGTTAAAAAAAAAAAAGAAAAAAAAAAAAAGAAAGTAATTCTAAAATCATTTAACCTTTTAGGTTGCATTTGATAAGTACCAAACTGTGGCTGCAAAAATTACTAAGCCTGAAAGCATTTTCACTGGAAAAGTCCAATTTCCCACATACCATATTTATTTAATCTAGACATTTTCTTATAGTTCACTATTATTAAGAACAATTATCAAGTATTAGTTGAGTATTAGTTAACAATAAGTAAGCATTTCAAATCTTGTGATTTAAAGTAAAACTTTGTAAACAGCACAGCTGACAAAGGAAGCAAATCTCACATCCTAGAAAAGGGATAATGTTATAGGAAACTTTGTACTTAAATAGCTTTCATTTCCAGTTGATGGTACTTCTGGAACAGTGAGTTAAACCTATTTTAGCTCCTACTGAATCCTCTCTGCCAGTCTCGGGTTTGTCCACTGAAATTCCCACGCCAGCTTCCCCCCCTAGAAAGCACCAGAGGGCAAGGGGAGAACCAGCCCAGGGAGAGGGGAAGCGTGGAGCAACCACACTGACAAGTGTAAGGCACTGTGGGAAAACACAAACCCAGGGACACCTTCTAACCTCACAAGTGTAGGTGACACAGGTGTCCATGCGACCCAGAACACCAGGAAGCTGCCGCAGTTTGGCACGAGTCTCGAGATGCCCGTCTCAGGGAGAAAAACACACCCGGTCACCACGGCCAAAGGCGCTCGTGCATCTCCGTGGCGTGGGCTGCCTACCTTGGGAGTCTCCTCCCGCCAACCGCCTGTCAAACGCCAGCCCCCCTCCTCTGGATAACACACACTCCATCCCTGAAACGCTCAGGGAACTGGGATCTGTGGGGGTAACAAGCCTCAGTGAACAGCATCGTGTTGCCACATCAGCTGTATACAGTAAGTCATAGATATACCAAACCTACGCACAGGGATACCAGACCTATCCCATTTGAATTGGAGTTCCACCACTTGCCCACCTCCGTTCCAATGACTTCACACAGCTAGAGAGGTGCCTGTGCTCCTGGCCACTGGAGTCAACTCAGCATCCCGCCATGCTCAGGTGCAATGGGACGTGCAACCTACACTTGCAGTGGGGCCTCAGCAAGAGGTGCTTACAGTGCAGGCCACCTTCCAGAGCTCCAACCCGGTCATCAGAATAACGTTCCTTCAGTCCCAGAGTAGTTACTGTTTCTGAAAACACATCATCTTACTGAAACTTCTGCTGCAGTTCAGAAAGCCCAGCTCTAGGTGTCTACTCTGATGCTTAGTCAAAAATTGAACTCATGTTTCTGATTTTCATGGAGCTGCAGCACTGAAAGGGTTTATTCTTCTATCCAAACGCCTATCACTACTTCCTAGTGGAAATATGTCAAAACCTCAGGCCATTCTTCCAAATTCCAAGCACCGAGTTATTGCTGATTTGCAGGAAGGTACCTAAACACTGGCTCAAGCACTTCTATGCATTTTGACATTGCTGTGATGGTGAATGAATAACCTACTCACACATACCTACAAGATACAGCTGTATACTCCACAACAGATCCGAGTCAAACGTGTCCATACTCGAGTTTAATAAATGCTGGTAGGTACTCAGCTCCACAAATGGCCACGGTCACAGGAATGTTAACGGCTGGCTACAGCGTGAATCTGACCTCATGCTGATGACCTCTGCCAGTCAGAGATGTGGCTGGTGCCCACATGAGGTTCAGAACCTTGCACCACTTCTGGAAGCTATCTACCCAAGCCATCCTCTTCAGTATGGTGCCTGCCTTACCCATCCTCTCTGCCTTTGAAATGTATTTGGAGGATCTCCCGTGGAAAACTCGGCGTCCTCCTCAGCCCAGGGTGGCCTGTCTCAGGGTGCCCTGGTGACAAGGACATGGTCCCAGATGTGATGGGACAGATCAGATGGGGTTTGGCCCCTATTTCTATCCTGTATTTGCAGGAGCAGGAAGTTCCCCTCAGCAGATGCTTCCTGCTGATACTGGTACCCCTGCCAGTATACTGGAGAAGCACTGTAAGAGTTGGGAAGAAGAAACAATTTTATTATTCCTTTCTTACTGAAGTTTGAAGAAAAAGCAGTGCAATACCCGTTTTTTGAGAGAATACAGCTCTGTGCATAGAAGATTACACTTGTCGAGTTCTGTACTTCACACAGGTGTAGGTTAGGTGTATGTTATCTCTTGGCAAAGCCACCGACAGTACTAACTACAGGCATGGTTGCTAAGCACAAAAATCAAAAAGAACAGAATAAATTACGTCAGAGCCACATACAAGTGTCTTGCAAACACTTATAAAGTATGATTAACTTGATAAAAATGACGTGTCCATAGTAGCCTGTACACCCCAACCAAACATGTTCCTAGTACATTCATGACTTGCAAAACTGATCTCTGAATGTGAATAATGATTACAAATTACTTCAAATTTCACATCGGTCTTTATTCCGTTTGCTTTAGCAAAATACTGCAACCAGCAAGAATAAAAGAAGATTAAAGTTTAATTGTCATTTTAAGGCACTTAAAAGGAAAACACGGCTCATAAAAATCTTGTTGCTTTAGCCAACTGCCAAAACCTTGTGGACGCAAACAAGCTTTGTACCAACAAGTGTGTGTGCACATACATACACACACGTGTACCCACACACACCCGTACGGGTCAGACTATAAAATACACAAACCAACCATACACAAGAAGGTCTGCAGGAGCCAAGAGAAAGAGATGTTCAGTTAGCGACCAGTCTGCCATGGCAGCTAACGGGAGATGCCTCAGGAAGAGCGCAGGGCAGCTGCAGAGCGATTCCTCTCGCAGCGTCTCCTCTCTCTGTCCCCGACAGTGGTGGTCCCAGCACAGCTGCCGTCCCTCCTCCTCCCTCTGCACCCATCCTCAGCTGTGCCTATGTCCTTCTTAAACCCGTACACACCTCTGGCCTCCACCACCCACACAGACAGCACCCTACAAGCGTGACCACAGCTCCCCAAACAGCAGAAATGACTGAGAAAACTACAGCAGTTCGAAGGGGATGTCGTGCCTTAACCGAAGTAAATCAGAATTTTATCAGAGACTTCACTGAAGCTTGGATTTTCCTCCTTGGCTACTGAAGGAAGACGTCAAACTGTTGTTTCTCTCTTCCGTAGGATGTAAGTCACTCCATGGGCCTGACACAACTATCCCTGTGTCCTGCAGCCCAAGGAAAACAAGGTGACTCTACAATTAAAGCTGATGTTCATTATCAGCCGTTTTATTCTCTTCATAAAAATAAACTGAAACTCACTTGTATTAATAAAGAAACCATTTATGGTAAAGAAGAACCACAAGTGCTAAGAAAGAATTAGCAAATATTCCAAGTAATTTTAATTCTGGGATATAATGAAATAGTTACTAAAGAGGGGAAGAAACACCCATTACATTCACAGGAGGAGCTGACCAGAAGCCTGCAATACGCTGCCCCGAAGTAAAAAATAACACACATTTAAAACTAGTTGGAATGAACACCTGGAAAAACAGCAAAAGTAATTGCATTACCACGCAGCTCTAGCAGAAGTTTCCTTATGCAAATCTTGTGTTAGATGGTTGCTCAGTCATGGAAAACCGGAGCACTAGAGCACGCTGAGGTCTGTGTGGGGGCAGCGCACGGGGGAGAACACGAACCGGGACCGGCGAAGGGGAGGCTCGGGCACAAGACACACTGCAAACGAAGCACGCTAATCGTCAGCTTCTGGTCTGACTCTGCTTTAGGATATCCACCAAATTCCTGCCGCCGGCCCCACACACCCTACTCCTCAGGGCCCGGCCAGCCCTTCGCAGCCCCTCGCTGTCCCGCTGCCAGGGAAGGGCCAGCAGGATCAGCCCGCTCCATCGTGACCCCGGCCTCCAGAGACTTCACCTGCCCGCAGCAACTCTCCTCCACCTCGGCACCCTCCGAGGCCTGCCCCAGCTCACTAAGCGAGCAGGAAAACCGCGGGGGAAGGTGCCGGCGGGATTTCCTCGCCGGCTCGGTAATTATCCACCTGCAAATGCTTTCTCGTTCGCTCGGCCCGGGCAGCTTGGCAGGTAGGCCCAGCCCGCAGTCCTCAACCCAATTCCTTCCTCACCACAATTACGGGGCTGCTCCGTGCTCGTGCGCTGCCAAATTTATTCTGTTCATTAATGAAGCAGATTCTCAAATCAAGACTTTCACACCTTTCCTCGTTTTCTCCCCTGTTGCTCGTCTAAGTAAATAAATAAAATGTCACTGCAAAACATAACAGGCCAGTTGACTTTCTAGTGACATTTGTTATTAAATATCATGCTAAGAACTCTGGAGTGAAGTAAAGTATTTCAAAGTACCTTTCCAGCTCAGACTTTCTAGGAAGGGTTTTTTTCTCAGAACATGGTCTGTTTTGCAATGCAGCCATGTCTTCCCTCCTTCCTTGAGCAAAATTTTACCTTACAGAGATGGCAACAAAAAAAGAGAAAAGAAAAAAAGAAACAAAAGAGAGCAATGCCTTGCGAACATCACCAGCGTAGCCTCGCTACTGCAGCAGCACACAGAATTCTGAAGAGTAGGCAAACAAAATTACTCTGCCCAAAGATGGTGTGTGAGGTTTTATAGAGGCTACGTGCACACAGATACATGCTACATACCAAACCTCTGTAAGAAATCACTTACGAAAGAAAACAGCCCAGCGTGGATTTGGTGAGGACACGGAGCCACGTGAAGAACACTGCTGACGCAGAAGGTTGATTTTGTTCAAATTCCCCCACCAAATACCTCCCAGAAGTCACCAAAATGACTGTACAAGCAGCAAAAAACTATTTTTCTACAAAACATAGGTGCCAACATTTCAGACGGCACTGCTTGGCCCCCGCTATCTCGTTAGATCTTCCGTAATGAAATAAAGGAAGAAAACACAAGAAGCAGAGAGGAAGTTTCATTGTTCTTGTGGCTTCGACATTTGGTGCGGCGAACGTGACGGGCTCTGCAGCCTCTGCCCCGCCGCTCCGCCTGCCCCAGGCCTCTCTATCAAAATGTAGGTATATTGCAATTAAAACAATCAAACCGGGACCAAAGAGAACAAGCAAATAAATAGCACTAGCTTGTTTACGTTTCTGGCTCTGCCCTCACAGTATGAAATAAAGTCTCTTCAAACACATACTACATTAATTTGAAAAACAATAATATTTTCCTTCCCCCTCCTATCTCAAAGTCGCATGAGTTTTTCAAAGTCCTAAATAAAATAAACTAAGGCATTTCCTGGATGTATTTAGTTAATTATTAAATGGATTCTAAGCATGACAGTCACCACCACTACTTCGATAGGAAGCCAGGAAATCACACTCAGCGAAGTGCCAGCACTGCAGCAACGACCGGCTGTCTGCCCCTTCGCAATCCTGCCCCGAGCTTCGGAGGCAAAACCCTAGACAAGTGCCAACCAGCACTCCTGCGCAGATCCAAACACTTCATTTCATATTTTTATTTTTATTTTTTTCCCTGTGGCCCGGGACTAGTATCATTGCTGTGGGGTAAAGAGCAGTGCTGGGCTCCGCGCTCTGTGTGACAGGAAAATCAAGGCCAGGCGCCCGCAGCAACTCCCCGAGCAGGGCAGACAGCACCCTCCTCACCTAACACACACAACTGGCTACAACCCCTCCCAGGGGATGTGATTATTTAATAAGAGATGTTGCCCTCCCAAGGTTAAAAGAAAGGTAAATACTGCCAAAATGTTTAATGACATCAGCATGCATAACCACGAGATAAATGCGAGGTCTGAAGATTAACTGAATGTCATTCTGTTCACGGGATCACGTACTTGTAAAGAAAACTATTAAGATTAGAGAATAGAGAAAGTTATATAATGACGACGAATGTTTTGTCTACTTAAGCTCCTGGTCAGAAGGAGAAAGCTTTATTGCAAAAATGTCTCAGCCTGACTTACTCTGTACTTTTTCATGTGCATAGAAATTACTGAATATTGAATAGTAATTACTGCAATGGAAAAGACTCTCTCGGGCTCCACCTCCTCTTGACAGTGGGAAAATATGGATGGGTTTGTCTGTTATTCTGGATGCCAGAAAACTTGCTTACAAAAATATTTCCTGTGCACGGACTAAGATATATTTAGCCTCATAAAGCCATAAAACTGTCACAGGCAACCACAAGTACACCTGTAGCCTCTGAAAAGGGGGGGAACTACAGAAACCGGAGAATCAAATTCAAATTATTTTTCTTTTTGTATTTGGTATTTAGAAGCATTATCTTTAAACCTGCACACTCAAAAAGAAATTAGCTGTTCCACTCCCCCAAGCAAACACCCTCCTCACCCCCCTGCACATCCAGACACCACGACGCACACACGGAGCACACATATGTGCAAAAACAAGAGCGCTGACAATGAAGTCACGGCACTTCAGAAACACACCTTGTCGTCTTCCAGCCTTTGCAGTTGAAGGCAGATCTCGCTAGTTTTTCTGAGTCTTCAGATCAAGATGTAGATAAATTCCCCATCCATCATGCTGGCTTTTTATTAACAACAGGAGGAGAAAAAAAAAAGGAAAAAAAAAAATATAAAAAAGGGGAGACAGTTCCCACTAAACTTACAGCCTTAAAAAGACCAGCTCTCCATTATCCCAAAGCAGCGCTACGTCTTGATGTAAACCAAAGCACATGCTGAGTGAGGACGCGCGCACGCAGCAGCTTATCATCCCTGTCATCTGCTTCTAATGACAGCTGACAAACCGGCCACGCTAATCCTTCCCTAACTGCTGATCAGAGAGATCCCCCTTTGACAATCCAGCATGGTGGAGCACTCGAAAATTCCTCCTGCTTCTGTTGGGTGGCTGCTCTCAAAAGCAGTTTCCTTTTCATTGAGATAATAGCCTTTTCTGCAGTCACGTGGCGCCCGGGCTACGTTAGCAGAGCTTGATGATCACAGGCACAGCGACTCCTCTCCCTCCCTCCCTCC
>WUAM01000273.1:470338-494619 GCA_024336885.1 Actenoides hombroni | reverse complement strand
AGCACCCTGTCCCACCCTGACTGGGGTGCTTCACAGATGGAAAGCAGAGTAAACCTCTCCCCTCCTGCGCTGTCTCCCCGTTTCCTGGGCACATGGCATCCAGACATCCCATTTATTGCCCAGGTCTGCGCACCTCTGGCAGCGCTGGGCAGTGCAGGAGGACTCTGGTCACACAGCCTTTCACCCGACACTGCAACGTTGGGGTCTGCAAAACATTCAAGCACGCTGGGGATGAAGCACATTAAAGTCATTTTCAAGCCTGCAAAAGAACTTTTGCAGCTTTGTGCCTAGACTCTTTTCTAAACTGATTAGGAAACAGAATTACATCCTTTTCTTTTTCCACTCCCACCTTTCCCCATGACACCAGATCATTCTCCCTAACACTGATCATAAAGTTACTGTTACTCCAGAGTCTGAAAATGTCAGTGTTAGGGACTGTGGTTGTACTTCTAGGAAAACACGGTGGAGAAGGTGAGGAAGCAGCAGCTCTGCCCCACACACCAGCCTTGCCAGCGGCACCCCGCCACCTTTTCCGTTCGCTCCTCCTCGGGGAGGGCCTGGCTCCGGAGAGTGGTCCTGGCCTCAGCTTGGGGTCCTGCTCCAGGGCCACCCCACAGCCGAGGCACAGCAGAGGAGCTGGACGCGGGGTGGGATGGGGCCCCTTCGCTTCTGCAGCAGCACGAACCCTCTGTTCCACCCCGTCCTTTGCCACGCTCTAGAGAGACTCTGGGAGGAAGATCCTCAGTCCAGGAAGAGACAATTTGGCACCATAAGGAGACGATATAATACACTACACTCAGCAGAAAAACATAAACATATACACTAGAATATTTATTTTTTCCAGTTCTTTCTAAGCATGTCCTTCCATCTCGAAGTACCTATACAGGGTAAGCAAAATGAACGCTGTGAAGAGCTACATGTAACTTCAAGGCCAGTAGAACAGGAGCTGCTTTACATCTTAACTTGCTTTTATTAAAACAAGTTATCACTTGCATTTTCCATATTAATTCCTTAGCTGAAGGAAAGTGCATCGAGCATATTGATTAAATTGGAAAATGATAGAAATGTGGGAAAAACTGTGAAGATTACAGAGAGCATCTCTGATATCCAAGAAACTATATTAATAGACAAGCACCAGAAGGAAAATGAACTTTCACAAGAACATGCACACAAAATACTTCACTTGTGAAGTACAAGTCTAAGGAAAACATAAGAAGTGGGAGCATACGAGTCAGATACCACAGCCAGAACTGTACTGCTGATATTTACAGGAGTCATAAGACAAGAAATTCAAATACAACACAATATGGTGAGCACCGACAAAATAATCGCAGTGCTAGGGAAGGAGTTATTTGCAAATAAAAAGGAGGTAACAGAAAAGGGTCATTGGAGCAGTAAAAAACAAATTGAAGACTGAAAGGAGTGAGAGTGTACAGATGTTGTTAAAAAGATTGCTCAGTGAAAAACAGAGGAGAGATAAAGCAAATGCAGAAGAGGGAAGGCTGCACTGCAGAGCACAGACTTATTCTAGACAAGAAGGGAGGGAAAAAATAAATATTTCTGTTAGAAAATGCCAGTTTGAATATAAATAGGGAAACTTGCACCTGCAGAGGAGGAAAGGTTCCTTGGTTTGATCAGGCAGCAAATACGACAGAATTGCTGCTTCCTTTTAAATAAGAGTTTCACAGGAACAGTCCATGGATTTGAGGATGAGCAGGGGATCTTTAAAAGTAATTTTGGCACTGCAGATTTTTTCATATAAGACAAACATCTTATATACAGCAGAAGAGGCTCATCTAAGTTTTCTCAAAGAAATGTATTTCATTAATCCTTCATTTTGTGGCCCAGCCACAGATTAGACAGAACAGAACACACTCACACTAATTCACCCAAGGATAAGGCAGGTTTCCATTCGTGTAGTCTCAGCTAGAAACAACTATATTTTTAAACAAGATCATATGGCACAACTGAGGGAGAGGATTCAGGAAGGAATCACGGGGTGAAGTGTTATGGTCTCCGATAAGCAGGCAGGGCAGCACGTCTGGCCACGTCGGCCACGCTGGGTGAGATGCCACAGGCTGCCGGAGGCTCTCCTGAAACAGAAAGTTGCTGTTGTGTTTGAACACACGTGGGACCTCCTCCTTTAGTTCAGGAGACAGCAAACCACTCCACCATACTTAGTGGTGAACAGACAGGTCTCTGCACCTGGACCTCTCTCCAAAGAGAAAGCCAACACATCCCATCAGCAAAGTCTCAGGTCTCGTCCGTGCGCAGAGGTTGGCCGGTGGCCTGCGGACATCGCTGCGCGCTCGGCAAGCACATTCCCCTGAGCACGGAGGAAACACGGAGACTGTGTTCTGGGCTGTCACACCCCTCCAAGGGAGCTCATGGAGGAGAGGAGACACTGCTGACTACAGCCAGCTTCACACAGGAGTAACAGAACACAAGGACAGTCGCTCTTTACAGATGTGAGAACAAATAATGGGCTAATTTAATGCCGCACCATCGACTGCAGCCAGGCCTTGCACACACGTCCATCGGCACGAAGGCAGAGCCGGCGCTGAAGGGTGAGCAGCGACGAGCAGCACACGCTGGGGGCTGCCGTCTTGCCTTCACCTTTAGGAATTTAGTGCACAGCAAAGCAGGGTCATGCCCCAAATTTTGGTATTATTAAGCATCCAGAATACCAGTGGAAGTTCAGAAGGAAGTCAGAAGGAAGTTAGCTTTTCTATTTAAAGCGTTCTGGTGTCCTGGTTTCGGCTGGGACAGCCAATTTTCCTCCCAGCAGCTGGCTCAGTGCTGTGCTCTGGATTTAGGGTGAGAGTAACATCGGTAACACACTGATGTTTTAGTTGTTGCTCAGCAGTGCTTCTCCTCAGCTCAGGGTTTCTCAGTTTCCCCTGCTCTGCCAGTGAGGAGGGGCACGAGGGGCTGGGCAGGGGGCATGGCCAGGGCAGCTGACCCGAACTAGCCGTAGGGATATTCATCAATCACAGCCTGGTTTGGGTCAGGCAGAACCTTTAAGGGCCATCTAGTCCAACCACCCTGCAGTGAGCAGGGACAGCTCTCACTGTGTTCACTTTATATACTGGGCACGATGTCCTCTGGTATGGAAACTGGGGGAGCTGGCCAGGGGGTGTGGGTCTGTGGGTCTCTGCTGGGGCACCAGTCAGCAGGGGCTGAGCAATTGCATTGTGCAACACTTGTCTTTTCCTGGGTTTTAGCTTTCTCTTCTTGCTGTATTTGTTTTCATTACTATTATTAATTATTATAATAATATTTTATTTCTGTTTTAGTTATCAAACTATTCTTTCTTATCTCAACCCATGACTTTTGCTTTATTTTTTTTTCAATTCTCCTCCCCATCCCACTGGGTGGGGGGAGAGAGCAAGCAGCTGCATGGTGCTTAAGTTTCCACCTGTGGCTAAACCACAACATGGTGATAATTTCTATCAGGATCAGGCAGAATCATGAAAATACCTGAGCCCAAGCACAAATACTCCTGAGAACAACAAGGGCTGTCAGAGATAACACTATTCAATGAGAAAACCAAGAACTAGAGACTGCAGCCTACCAGGTAAACAAAAGTGAAAGGAAAAGTAGCAGCAGCTGGAATTCATTTGATTTACAGTCAAATCATTAAATACTCTGATATGAAATAAAGATTAACTTCAGGACAATTGGTCTGTGCTGCTGTTTGCACAGAGGTTGATGAGAATGCAGCTGATGCAACAAAATTGACATTTAACTTGAAGTTCTGTGAAAATTACAGAACTTCAAATTTTATTTGGGGAGGGTAGAAGATAAAACCCAACTGCATTGTGCTAATGCAGCAGCGGTGTTTAAACAACGACAGTTACATGTTCGACAGAAACCGGACTTGTTCACTTCTTGTCTCACAAAAGTGCATGCTTGCTACTAGTGCCAGCACTAACAAACGGCAGCTCTGAAACAGGGCAGGCAATGCTCGTTTCATTTAAAAGCAGAAACAGCAAGGTTTAGGTATGCAGACAATTATTTGCAGCAGAAACGAGACATAGCATTCTAACAGAGACCTAATTCTGAGCAGAAATGCTGCACAACCCCAGCCCCCAGTGTGGCGAGCATTGTATATTTAACTCTACGGTGAGGGAGGAAACAAGTCAGGACCTGCATCTATTGCTAACTCTTAAGAGAAAAGCTCCAAACCAGAAATCTAGTCTTTAACTCAGTTTGTTCTAGGTTTCCCCCAAATGAACTGCAAGGCAGGTGCACATGGATGACTGAAGGGAAGGGCTCAGAAAGCGCATCCAGCTCAATCGGTTTAACCTGAAATATTTAGAACATACAGCAAATCCCCTCCCATGCTGAGAACTCCTACACGCAAGTATTGTCGTTATATTATATATAATAAGTTGAAGTTGGATGCAATATTTGAAGACAGACACGTTACAGCTGCTACCAGCTGCAAAGATCAGGGCCAGCAGATCTTCCTGCAATGTAAAATCAGTGGCCATGACCATGTTTACACATTTTAGATCTTCCACAAAAGCAATCTCAAGAGCATTACCTTCCCCATACCTAACAAGAGTATCAACAACGTGATCGGCGTGTTTAATTTTCTTAAAAGACGGAGCTTGAGCATGTTGTACTGAAGCATGAGATGACACAAGGTCAGTTAAATGGGGAGAAAAGTCAAGTTTTGAAGAACACGTGACTATTTCATTGCTTTGCTTTGGGCAAAGAGACTCCAATCTTTATCTTTCAAACCCATGGTTGTCGTGACTGACTCATCTTGAAACTGCAGTACTTCTCACTTTGTGAGACTAGTTCTTAAACCCCTTTGCAAATCACTCTTAATATGAGATTTATGAGCTACTTAGATTTTTACAAATTACCTGTCCCATGTTCTTAAAACCCCACACTTTCTAAGCTTCACGTTAATAATGTAGTAATAAACAACACTGTGCAAGCCATTTACCTTGAGTGGAGAGGGTGTCCTAGTAAGAGATCAGCCCAGTCCCTGAAACTAACTGTCCTTTCTCCTGGGCTATTTCTTTCCCAAAAGTACGAAGCAAGCACGCAGGGCTTGCAACACAGTGAGACAAAAAGGCCTCACAGAGAACATTTTGCTGGCAGTTTTAACAGCAGCGTGGCAAAAGAAGACCAAGATGATCTGTGAAATAATCTGGATGTAAAGTCATATACGGCTTTCAGAAGTCAGAAATTCAACCACAAGCCAACCGACAACCAAAGCCACCGTGAGAGCACCAAGGGCTCTGTCCTCCCAACCTGCGGCAGCACCTGAGCAGCAGGATGGCCCCGGGGCCACTTCAATGGCCAGAGCAGAGCCACTGCCGCTGGCCAAGGGCAGCCCACCAGCCTTGCCTGCTCAGCAACACTTCACGAGCGTCCTGCGGTTCTGTTCCGTGACAGGCATTTGCATCCACTGATTCAGCAGCGACTCTGCCGCGCACATATTGACTGATAAGGCCACGCGGGGTCCTGGGCGTTGAAATGTTCATTTTGCTCTTCACTGCATGGGCTGGGATGTGTGGGTTTGGGGTGATGTTGTTTTGGAACATCTACACAGACACTCTGATAGCCACTCAGATTTAGGAAATTGCTTCTAACTTAGCTTAGCAGAGCCAAGGTTCAGGGTCAGTCACTCATTCTCCCAAACAGCCTAACAGGGGTTGATGCAACAGAATTCAAATGAACGGAGGCCATTAATTGATATTAAAGGAAATTTTGCTCTCAAACTGGAGTGATCACCTTGATAAGCATGTTGGACACTGCATGCTTGCTGATGTTACTGTTCAAAGAAATTTAAGGTATTAAAGGGAGCAGAAAGATTTATTTTTCTTTCTTGAAAGGCCTTTGAAAAAAACCCAAACTGTTTTTTCTGTGTTTCAATCTTACATGGGAGTGGGTGCAACATACAGTGATGACCACCCAGAAATGTCAGCCCTTCCAGATCAGTAGGCAAAGGTATCTAAAGTTAAAGAAATTTTAAAAACCAAAATTTTAAAAGTCAATGACGAATTGCAATTCTATGGCTCTACCAGCCAAGAGAGATGCCATTTCTTACATTACCTGCTGTCTGGAGACTTCCTTTCTAACACGATTCAGACGACGCTTGCTGTACACACCCGGTACAGGCATATACTAGGTGGCACTGAGGAGGGGGATAGTGACAACTCTTGTTGAGAGGACCAACAAGGACGAGGCCCCAGTGGAAGCAATGAGTGATGTGTTGGGAATTAAGTAACACGGTCAATTAAAATGCCTCGATTTTAGAGAACCAGGCAATATGAGATTAAAGCCCCTGGATGCCATGTCGTTGCTCCCTACTACAGCAAGGTTTTAAAAAGCCTTCTGTGGCAGCAATACTATTTTATGAGTTTAAATATCTCACAACACAAGGGGGAAAACCAGCAAAGGGAATACTGAGCCAGGCACACGCCTACGTACAGCCACGCTAACGCTTGTGTTTGCAGTGGAGATTACTGAGAAGGATAAGGAGAATGGAGAGGAAGTGATAAAGTGCCCATTTAGGTGTTAGGTACTTAGGAAGTTTCCATGACACAAGATCCCTGCAACCTTGAGCACATCGCACTCAGAATCCATGCTGTATGTGAATTTATATAGATGCATCACCTGCATTAACATATAGCCTGCAGTGCCCGGCCACTCTGGGAGCCACAGCAGGGGACAGACAAGAAAAATCAGACCAGCAGAGTCCTGTGCAGCTGTGAAAGGGGCTTGATGCAAGTATCGAATGAATACAAAGAACAAGCAAAATGATGCCTAAAGCGTAATGGAAGAGAACCAAGATGGAAGGCAACGGGAAGGGAAATATTTCTTTTAACCAGACAATTTACAATGGCCTCAAAGTACCGTCTTCTAAACCAACGGCAGAGTTAGGATGTGCAGAAGTAATTTTTCTATGAACAATTTTCTCAAAAAGTCTCTTCCTTGGGCTTCCCTTCTCCATCACAATTTTCTTCTAATAACATCTCCCAGTCCATCCAACTGGATGTGACTTCAGCTGAAAAACTGCACTTCATCTGATCGTGCAGTAAGAACCCAAGTTATCCAGGAGCCTGCTATGCCCAGGGGAGCTTTACAACCTGTGCGAGAACCCTCTTGCCTCTGCTGTCAGCATGAGAAAGTGTGGGCCCATCCCAAACAGTTAACGGCTCTTTTGGATTTAGCTGGATACAATCCTGACCTAGTGTTTGGACTTGGATCCAAGGCCAAGCACTTCTCCTGTGCTGCTGTCACGTATCTCAGTGCTAGGTAAGTTCAGCGTACCCTGCTGAAGACCACTCCTGAACCTCTTCCAGAGGCCAAACCTGCTACAGAGCAGCCCAGTGGTTAAAGCAGCATATCTGGGCAGGAGCGCACACACCAGCTCTCCAGAACCTGTGCCAGCTGCCTGCCAGAAGAGGTTCACATCGAAGCATAAAGCCCTAACTGCCTCACAACGTGCCCATTCTTACCTTCCCTCTGGTTTATACCTATAGCTGCCTAAATAGATAGAGTTTAGCTTGAGTAACACATACCTAAGTTGATAAAATAATATAAATAGTAAGCAGAGAACACAAATTTTTTCCTTTTCCACACTTAGAAGACAAATAGAGCCTACAACAAACCCTAGGAAACGTAGGAAGAAAAAAGAAAAATGTATTTCTTCCCAAGCCACCACTGGCATTTCAAATGTTAGGGAATGGGAAATGGCTGCGAGTGTTAGTGGTCACCTGGAAGGCAAGCGATGTTACCCTGCAGTAACCTCCACCACAAATACGATGCCATGAAATTCTAATTCCCTCACTTCCAAACCCAGTCTTCCCCCCACCTCTATTTTTTCTAATCTTTTCATATTTGTTCCTTATTTTAAAAATACTTATTATTTTGAAAACTGCATTTGCACTTGTCAGAGGAAGATGGGTATTAACACTTGAAACCAATGCCTCGGAGACACCAAAGTTTCAATATTATCACACGCTCATAAAGATTATATTAGATTCCATACTGCAAGCACTTCTCTAAAGACATCTCTGAAGGGGCAACCGCTGTTCTCAGGGGAAAGGGAACAGACGGGATTTCTATGAGCCCACAGTCTGCATGCTGGGCATGTCATGTAGCAATAAATAGTTCAGATTCTGACCTTAAGGGATACTTTTTACTCACGGATTTCAAAGAGCTTTTGCAAAGGTGGATGTAGCTTTATTATCTGAGGTTTATAGATGTCAGGATGAACACAGAAATAAAGGGACCTGTTCAAGGTCAGTGGCTAGTACCAGGTGTAGGGCAGCGGGTGACACCAGGCATACAGCCACGGGTGACACCAGGCGTGGGGCAGTGGGTGACACCAGGCAGACTGCCTTTGCACTACAGCTGCAACTTAAAACAACACTATGAAAACAGTCAGATACCACCTTGAACTTCAACAGTACTCAGGAGAAAGCACGAGGGACGTTAGCTCCTTACAAATACAGAAGTCTAAACATATTCATGGGGGAAAGGAGAAAAGGTTGCTAACTGTAGGGATGTGGTACCAGGACAGCACAGAAATGCCCCAAAGTACCAACACTCTGGAAAGGGCAGAGCTGTCCGCACCTGCTGAACAGGGACCAGCAAAACTCTTCCACACTGAGAATGTCTTGGAGACCACATCAGACACCACACTGAGCGTAAAGAAAGTAGCAGAAGTTGTAGTGAACTACCATATGAATTGTACAGAGAGGTACTCCAGCAGATTATCTTCTGATACTGATTTGATGACACCTTGTGACCAGGCCAACCAAAAGATAATTCATTTTAGAAAGACTGATTCTACCTATAGCAACATACCCAGAAGGAGATACGCTACTGGGACTTAAGTTCTTGTCCTGGTTTCGACTGGAATACAGGCAATTTTCTTCTTTGTCACACTGATGGTGCAGTTGTTGCTGACCAGTGCTTACATTAAGTCAAGGACTTCTCAGCTTCTCCTGCTGCCCTGCCAGAGGCTGGTGGAGTAGAGAGAGCTGGGAGGGGACCGGCTGGGACAGCTGACACCAACTGTCCAAGGGGTTATTCCAGACCAAATGACATCATGCTGAACTAAAAAAAAAGGGGGGGAGTTGGATGGGGGCTGGCTCAGGGACTGACTGGGCACCAGTCAGCGAGTGAGCAACCCCACTGTGCATCCCTTCTTTTGCATGCTCTTTTATCATTATCATTATTATTTTCCCTTCCTTTTCTGTTCTATTAACCTGTCTTTATCTCAACCCATGGGGTTTACCTTTTTTTCGATTCTCTGCCCCCGCCACGGGGGCCAAGCGAGCGGCTGAGTGGGGCTTAGCTGCTGGCTGGGGTTAAACCACAACACTGACGTAAACAGAACGGAGACACATCTGAAATTCTAGGAAATCTAGGTTATTACTTTATATTTTCATGACCTGCAAAGGGGTGTTTTCCCTGGTGTTAATATTTAACTTCTGAAAGATACTTTCAATAAAAAATAAACACGCAAAAAGCTTTGTATAGAAAACTGTTTGACTGCAACCCCAAAGTGAAACATCAATATGAGAATGTTTATGGGAATGTACCACTGTAGGAAGACAGTGTATTTGTTAGTTAACGCCACAGCAGTAACGCTTTGGATTAAACACTTAATCTTGCTGTTCTCTGAACTGTCTTACCTAATGCTAAGTCCAAGGCTCCATTCATGTCCTTAACAGCAAAGATTATGTGTAAATGCTTTCTTGGAGTAAGGTCAGAATGTTCTTTACTTTTCAGGATGGACTCCTTACGTTGCCTCAGACTCAGAAGCATATAACTTGCATAAATTACCTGTTCAGCTGCCTCTGAAGTGCAGCAGTTGTAGGACCCAAGGTCCTTATGTGTTAGCCAAAAAAGATAACAAAGGAATAAAATTTGGGTTGTTCCTTTGTTTTGATTGTGTTTGTTTCTTTTTTTCCAAAGAAAGAAAACACTAAAACCTGCCACAGAGGGTGTTTAGTCTCTTCCAACAACATGTTTAAACAAACCAAAGATTCGTATTTTACAGGGAAAAAAACCTGTCACCACTGGCTTACAGCACTTGGTAGTAAAACACTATTTCATAGAAGGTCAGTACTCATAGGCTAGGTTTAATTAACACCACCATTGGGATGTTTCCTGTACAGGAAGAAGCTTTTAAAAAGACAAAAAAACCCAAAAAAACAAAAAAAACCAAAACAAAACCCAACCAACCAACCAACAAACAAATCACAAACCGCACACACTCCTCATTCTGCATGTGCTAAAATGAGGTAAACCCAAAATCTGGCTATTGACAAACCAAAGTATCACTGTGAAAAAAACCACACCCCTTATTCTTGTCTATGTGATCAAAATGAAAGGGAGTTAAA
Source organism: Actenoides hombroni (assembly GCA_024336885.1). Classification (NCBI taxonomy): domain Eukaryota; kingdom Metazoa; phylum Chordata; class Aves; order Coraciiformes; family Alcedinidae; genus Actenoides; species Actenoides hombroni. The sequence goes on along the minus strand of WUAM01000273.1, from coordinate 484,237 downwards.
AGGCATTCATCACGTGCTAAGAAAAGACAGATTTGCCAGAATTTTCCTGGATTAATTAAAGGGGAATAACTTTAAATCCCTCTCTTCTTCCCAAACCTTTCCAAGCTGCATTTACTCCATTAGATGACAAGTGCAGAGTATGCAGGGAGGCAGGTGCTATTTTCCAACCAAGCTGTCCCCAGCAAAGCAGGTTGGTGTAGAGCAGAGAAATTTTAAGCTTTCAAAATACAAAATCATTCAGAAGATCAAATGAAATACCTTTCCCTGTGTCCCTCCAGACAGTAAACTGAAATGTGCACATATGTCATCAAAAAAATCCTGCACAGGCTTTACAAGAAGCCATCAAAGGCCTTGGTGTTTATGCCCAGCTGCAGAAATACTTTAATGAAACAGAGAAATGAGGAGTGCTGCTCAGGAGACTTCAGTCTCCCATTCCCCTGCAGCTGGCACGCGAGCAGCAGGATCACGTCGAGGACCAGGATAACACGAGCCCCACGCCAAGCAGCCCAACAATTGTGATCACCTCACTACGCAGCACGTGTTTCTCCACAATTCTCCCCATACCTTCTTCATATTTAAGCTCCTTACACCTTTTATTTTGGCTCCTACTTTCACCACCTGTGCTTAAGCAGAAATTATTATAAGCTTATTAGCTGTAAGTGGTCACGTCTACAAACATGGGAAGGGCTGGTGCTCGGTGCCAATCAGCTTCCACTAATCTGCACCCCACCAGTGCTCCTGCTGAGCCTGGGGACTGGCTCTCAGGGGCTCAAAACCATCCCCCGAGCCAATAAGGGGCAAAGAAATCACATTCCCATCTCCCTCCCTTCTGCTAAAGCACAGTATCCATCAAACTCTCATGTCTATGGAAAACAAATGTGCTGAGATACTTTTTTTTTTAATTTCCAAGGTATTTGTTATGCCATGTGCATTGTGCAAAGCCAGTGATCTCCATGGCTTGCCTGGGCACTTTTTTGAAGAGAAAATCTCTCACAGAAGATCACACACCTCACAAGCAGGGATCTTCTGAGCTCCCATGGTGTTTACAAAGGAGTTCAACACTTTCTTGTAATAAATATTTCACCTTAATTTTGTTGCTTCATATAAGAAAAAAAGTTCTAAATCTGCACCTTTTCTACTGTTCCACTAGCATATAAAATATATCAGGAAAAACAGTTCTTTTAGCTCAATCTGTATGGGCAAATTACTACTTTTATTCTACAGCTACACAGCCAGCACTTAGCTCGACAAGCAGCACACAAGTAACTATGGGTTATACTATAGCTATAATCTATGTATTAATTTATTTGCAATGATTACACAATGGTTTAATGACAAATTAAAAACACTTCAACACCCAGAATATTCCTGTGACAATAACTCACTTGCAGCAACCCAACTATTACTGGTACAGTGGTGATGGTGCGCTCTGGCTACGCTAACTTCACACCTGGCCTGGGGCAGGTAGGTACTGACAGGGCTGAGAAACACTTCGATACAGGACAACGAGGGAAGATCCCACCAGGCTTGGAGAGTTCTCTGCTGGGAGCAGGAAAAGCCCGTCAGGCTTTACTCGTATCTGTATGCGAGATGCAGCCTAAGAAACGATAGTTCTTGTCAGAGCACACACGAAGGGAAACTAAATTAGATATTTAGATAAGACTGAAAGGAAACTAAGCTTGTGTGTCTTGCACCCAGGCACTTCACCTACCTACCCACGGGGAGATAAGGACTTTTTGTGCAACTCAAACTCATAATGGAAACCTTCGTACTCAGCTTTGAGTGATATGAGAAGAGTCATCTTAACTATTTTGTTTCCAGCAATGACTAGGAAATATGGGTGTCTCTTTTACACTGTGGTAAGAAATAATGGATTTAAAAGAAGGAAATGCCAGCACTATGAAGCATGTGTCGCTGGTAGTATATACCAGTGTCACTGGTAATATATAATGAATATTTTACAAATATATATATATATATACAGAGAGAGAGAGAGACTATAGCATATTAAAAGTTTAAAACACCCCTCAGTTGGGTCGATGTGTTAAGGTGTTTAACAATTTATAGAAGCACACACTGTATTTATTAAGTAGAAGTAACTGCTGGAGATACTTCAGTTACTGGAATACAAAACTAGGTAGTCTATTATTTACAAAATAGCCGTGAAAAGCACATGTCCTTCAAATGGCTTTGTTTTCATCAGTGACACTATGGGAATAATCCCGCAATATTTCAGCAATATTTCAATAACAACATTTCGGTAACAACATTTCGATACCTTTTTGTACTTCAGGAAGAACACCAAAGAGCCTAACTACATTAAATCACTTCTGCTCTTAAGTATGAAACCCATTTCTTTAATTCATTTTCCTCTCTGCTCCATATATTAAGGACATGTTTTTCTCTACTGGGCTGCTTTTGGTTTTCTGCACCTCCCAAGCACAACAAACCCCTAATCTGTATGTGAAGCTGGTGTGCAGGAGGCAGAAACCCGGCAATATTCCAGGAGCAGCTGCCACGCCAACAGCCCAGCTCGTGAACACAACGGGACAACCACCTCCCGCTGCAGAATTCCGCTACCACCTCCCGACTGCAGCTCCTCAGCGCGTTCTGCGAGGTGCGTCGGGTGACTGCTGGGTGCAGTCCCCCAGCCCGGCAGCCCCCCAGCCCTGCGCAGCCAGTGCTCGGGGCAGCATCGCTGCAGCTGCCGAGAGCTGGGGTGCCCCAGGCCCGGGCAGGCGGCAGGAGCAGCTCCAGCCTCTGGAGCCGGAGAGGGGAATGCACGGCGGGTGTTTTTATACCTGTTTGTTTTGGGGAGCGTGGTTTATTGGGTTTTTTTTTAAGTGAGAGGGGTTATAAAACTGTAGAAGGAATTAGTCCATGGCAGCGTGTGGTGCTTGGCATTTGAGAAGAGCAGTTTTCAGTTCACTGCATTTTAACAACCAGGAAAGTTTCAAGCCCTTGTGTGACCAGACCGAACTCATGCAGTAGCAGTCCCCGAGCCCGTGCCGTGCCTCAGAGCTGTCAGCAGCAGCTCTCTGCTGCAGGTATGGGCATGGCTAAAGTGAATACCATTTGTCTCCAAATGGAAATGGAATTAAACCCAGCAATCTATGTGCAGTGCAAGCTTCAGCATGATTTAAGAAGAAAAAAAACCCCAACCAACAGCTCTTTATTTTATCAGTATGTGAAAATTCTCCCTTCCTCCAAAAAGCACTTCTCAGTATCCTATTTAGCCTATTACCATATGCTTGCAATTTCTACTCCCCATACAAGTCATTCTGGAAAACCGAAGGAAAATTTTTGTGAACCACAAATATAATAAAATAACCCCCTCCATGACATGGTCTGAAAGCTGGGATTGCTTCTGCTCCACCTCCCCACATCTGGCACACGCATCAGATTACAGGCCAGACGGCAGAGCGAGGAGGCGGGAGGGAGATAGCGGCCGGATCACAACGAGATGGGAACGCGCCTCCTCCAGATCAGACTCTGTTCCCCAATCGCCGATACGGCCAAGCGTGGTAAGTAAAACCGATGCCAGGAGAAGTCCCCACACGCACTCGCAGGCCCGCAAACATCCCCCCACTTCAATCAGCTCCCCCAAAGGCGGCGAATCCCTCAAGATACGCCCGGATGACTCTGGAACTATCACGCCGTGCCAAAAGTGCAACTGGGCTTCTGATCGCGTTAACTGACAAAACTCACAGGAAAACAGCAATCATCCGTCTGCAATTCACAGACTGTTTCACTTTTTCTGTTTTCTGAAGTATTTCATAGGTATGAGCAAAACCAAAAGCCACTGAACTGTCTAAACGCCACAATATTGCCAAGTAAACGCAGTTCATCAACTGGTCTTTTTGCTGTTTAAGTTTTGCAAGCGTCGGACTGTGCCAGGCAGCCAGGAGCACCTACTGCAGGGGGAGGTCGGGAACTGCTCGCGAGCATCGCTTCCCAGACCTCTCTCTGAAGCCACGCTTTCCTTGTCCCTTCACCCCCACATCAGCAGCACAACGGCCTAAGACTTTCACCGAGTCTTTCAAGCTCCACAATAAATCCGCTGCGGTCTGCATTATCAAAATTACGCAGACCGTTCAAACGATTTTTTTGTTCCAAATGGACTTGGCACGCTGGTCAGGAACTCATCGAGTCGAACACCAGCAACAAAAGTGGAATTCTTCTTGCTAAGCTAATTGATGGTCCTACAAAAATGAAACACGCAACTGCACGCTCAGAACTCTCAAAGACGCACTGTATTGAAGTCAGGACGCGCCTTCCCCCTGCGCCCGCTGTAATATGATCGTAATTGCTGTGAAAGGGCGAGAGACCGACTATACGTTAAATCCTGCCATCTGTAGGTGCTTTACACAGCTCCATTTGCTGCCGCCGGGTCAAAAGTTTACCCTATTTTCGCTTGTTCATAACCAATCACACGAGTCTCTGCTATGTGTAATCTTTGACCCACTCTCAAAGCAATTTTTGTATTATATAGTCATATGATTACACTGAAAAAACCCACACGTTTTATTAAGAATACACTTCTTGCTGGTTAGCTTAATAATTATTATTATTTCCATATTCAGTAGGCACACTGTACCGACATTGTTCCTCGCAGTGAAGCCCCGTGGAGCGCACCCACCGTGCCGCGAATTCTCCCCGCAGACGGCTCCAGCGCACCCGGCCCCGCGCACGACGCACGGCTGGGAGGTGATCACGGTCCCTGGTGCTCTAAAGCAGGGAGAAGCAACTGCTCAGCTTGTCCTAACAGGGAGATGTAAACGTTTAAATTCATGAGCGCAGTGAAAACAAAGAATTGTCTCTGAAAATCAGCGTTGTGATAAGGATATCCCTAAGTATTTACCTTAAACATGCAAAAATATATTGCACGGAAACATTTATGCTACTGATATTATTATTAAAACATCTGAGGAACAAGTAGTGCCATGAACAACAGAATTAATTAAGCTTCATCTCCCACAGACCCGCACCTCCTGGTTGGTTGACTCTGGTGTCTAGAAAGAGGAAGGCTTGGAACACAGCTTTTCCCACAGCTGGGACATTTGTTCAAAGTCTCTCTTTTCCCATCACCAGGACTCCCAGGCAACTAACACCATTATTTCATAACCTCTCCCTCTGTCAGAGCACCTTTAGGTCCTTCCACCTACACTCAGCTACTTATTTCACAAAACTTGAGAGATCGGAATTTTGAGACCTCCACTGTGCCAAAAAATGGGATCTAAATCCCCAGCAGGTTCAAACGGGGAGATGCAGGAACGCGTGTGCGTGTACAAAACCGCGCGAGGTGACCTCATGCAGGAGAATTGCTTTTGTTCAGTTTTGTTTAAGCACAATTTAACAATTCTGCTATACAAACCAAAAAAATTCAAAAGTGAGAAATTATAAATCGTGTAAAAATCTAAATCTTCCTTTTGTGTTTAGCTGTATGATGATAAAAATACATGACCAAGGGTGGAAATAATTGTTGGAGGCATTTGTTCTGGATGACCTGCATAGATTAAAAAGGTATTCAGTGCTCTCATGTAATGGGCATGTCTATTATCTCAGGAGAATAAAAACTTTATAGAGTATCACTGCATGCCAGTGAAGAGTACACATACACATTTTATTTTATTTTCATTTTTGTTTTATATATACAGAGCTTTCCAGCTTCTCATGCCCGTTTCAGGTTTAATAGTTGGTCTCAAACAAATGTCAAAATTCTCCTAAAAGACAATGTAAAACTGTAATATCAAAATCCACTCAAAAATTAGTATTTGGCTTCTCAAATGGCAATTAGAAGTTTGAATCTGAATTGCTTCATATGCAAATAAGATGGTTTTTACATGGCATGGTAGCCTGTAATTGATAAGGGCATTTTTAATGAAGTTGTAGAGGATGTGGGTTTCTCCTAAAAGAGGTCACTCATCGCAAGGGGTTTGCAATTCTATTTTGGTGGTTGGGTGTAGAACCTCCTACCAGCTAATTCTCACAGACCTCACTTCCTAGTCCTCGTGGTAGTCACCAGCCCGAGGAGCCTGCACACACCACAGGCAGCTATCCGAGAAATAACGTCATGATGTCCTCATGCAAACGAGAGCAGAGCAGGAGAGCAGGAGAGAAGGGAGGTTCTCTACCTGCCCCCCTCCCCTCCTAGGTTAGAGGCAGCCCTCTAACCTGGACTGTGGCGAGCCCAGTACAGTCCAGGTGCCGGGCAGAGTCTGCCACAGCAAAGCTGCTCTCCATCACCCTTCATAAAAAGCAGAGCAGATGGAAATTTCCTCTAGCTGGTCTTGGCCCACAGACCACTGCTTGGATCATGCTCCTCTAGGAATAAGAGCGGTCCATTCACGGCATGGAACTGACTGGCCCTACTGTCCTCTCTCACAACACAGCCCCGTCCAGTCCCTTCACTCGGCGATAAAACACAGGGCAATGTGAGCACATTTCATCGCCTGTGCTCGGGCTAGGAACCAAGCCATGAAGGAAAACACCGCCATGTCACGCTAAGCAAAGAAACACATGAGTAACCCTGGCAAGCCCCTAAGATAAGGCTGTTCTGAATGACTGAAGGCAATGTTATATTGACGTTGTAAGAAATTATTGCCTACCCACGCGGACACGGGGTAAGCAGAAGCAGCAGAAGCTCTGCAGCCACCCTCTTCAGAGTGGCAGATGCATGTTCTCTTAAAGCACTGGAAGTCAAGCATAGGAAGGAATCCTTTACACAATCAAAAAAATCTTAGAAACCTTGCTGTGTCCTGAAAGTCTCCAAATTTTGTTTAGAATCAAAGAAACACTTCAGTGTATATCTAACAGCCACAGTTTTCACGGGACGCAAAGAAGTTCTCACTTTCTTTGGTCTTCCCTCGTCTCCCCTGCTAAATTACAGCTAAAACCACCCAGGGGCTTGAAGCACTGGGTGCATCAGACTCTGTCCTGATGTCTGCTCCCTTCACAATTGCTGTCAGAGGCTGTTATGACTGCTTTGGCTTTTAAAACTCCATCCAGAAAGATGAGTCAAGGTTCTGGTCATAGGTGTAGCTCTTCTGCTTGTTTCAGGGACAACAAAATGGGTTAACCAGCTTTTCCTGAAGAAGGGAAAATCTTGGGTAGCTCAGGATGAAATAGTCCATGTAAGGACTAAAAACTTCCTTGCATAAAGGCAAAAGATGGTCCCTATGAATGTATGGTATTCTATAAGACCGTGTGTAAGTATCCTCCACTATCTGATGGCTGAAGAGGAAAGCCAGGAAAGAGAAGGGAAATGCCTCCTATCATGTTCAGCAGAGTCACGTTTGTTGAGCTCTGCCTACAGGCTCCCCAGAGGGCTTCGCAAAATGCAGTGCCCTCCCACATGGTGAAAAGCCTCTCTCCAAGAATCTGTCACAAGAAGAAAAGGTCCACTGTCTATCACCGTACACAGCAAGTGCTGCAACTTCAGTACCAGGGCAGAGCTTCCCTGGAGAAGCTCTCCCAGGAGAAGTCCCTTTCCCTGGAAAGGCTCCTCACCATCTCCTCCCAGCAAGCAGAGCACGTGGGGAATATTCAGGAGGTACTCGCTGCTCAAGTGCCTGGTATCAGCAGAGGCAGAGAAGTGATGACAGGCCCTTTCTGGATGAAAAGTCAGGGCTCACCTCAACAGCCCCAAGCAGCCTCAAACACATCTGAGCCCGCCCACGGGTGTACGGGAGCAGAAGAGGAGCTCTTCCCTAGCCTTTTACACTCACGCTGTTCTCCATACTGAGTGCGTGAGCAGAGTCAAGGGCAGGATGGGTGAGTTAACTCAGAAAAAAGCTGTCCAAAGAAGCTGAGCAATCAGTCCTCAAAAAATTAATGCTAAAAGACTTAGAAATAAGCCAATTTGTACTGGAATGTAAGAAGGGAAGTCCCTAAAGAGAAGAGCCGTCTACCAGCTCCGGAGCAGGTTCTGCTGCCCCGTGCAGTTTACCATGGCCGGGAGCCAGCTTGGCACGGCTCGCTCCTCTCCAGGGAGCCTGGCCGCAGGCCAGCCGCGCTCACGGGGCTCACCGCTGCTGCCAGGCGCGGGGGGCGGCCGAGGAGCCCGCTGTGGAATCTGCGGCTCTGCTCGTGACCGAGAACACTGGTGGTTCAAAGCGACCTTCAGCAAGTCAAGTTCCCTCTGTTTATCCAGCGACTGAGCGGGCAAAACAGAACGCTGCACCCGGCGAGGGAGAACCGGCCACAGATTGTTAATTATATGGCTATTTGCACTTTGACTGGGAGAGGAAGTGAACTGGCTGGAACTACTTTGGGCTTTACTCCTGCAACTGCATTGAAACCGCATTTATGACAGCTGAAACTGTGCAATTTTATATAAATGTGGGCACTTCCTGTTTTTGAAACGAGTCCTGGGCAGCTCGCCCTCACCTCGCGGCAACGCTGCTGGAGCCGCAACGTAGCAATGTGCTCAGTTTTGAACGCTGCTCTTGAGATCTTATTAACTATCTTTAAACATGCAGATAAAACACATACGTTGTGCTACTGCTGTCAAGCGCCTGTGTTTCTCGGGCCAAGCCGCACCGCTCGGGCACCGGGGAACACAGATGTTCCCCACGTGTGCAGCTGAGATGCCCAGCTGACACCCAGGGCGTGCTCGGTCCCCGGTGACGTGGTCACAGCCACGTCCCCCCCGAGCAGGCAGGCTGCCCACGCCCCGGCAGGTCTGTCCCCATCCACCCAATACACAGTATTTCAGGTAATTTGTAACAGCAGCTTTGTCGTTTTGCACAGCACGGGATTAATTCCTCATCGTGGCAAGTGCACGTTCAATTTTGCAGATGGCGAGTACGAGGAACAACACGGTCCTCCTAGCATAAATCAAAGAAAATCGTTATTTGACCAGAAGGTAATTTTGAAAATACCACTTAACAACTTTAACAAGCAGCAGTATGTTTCTTGGGCCTTTTCTCTTACTTTGCTTATTTACATTAATTGGATCTCACAAAGCAAACCTCTGCGATGAGCACAGCTACCTAAATCAGCACTCTGCTGCTCCACTGACAGTCATTTTCTTAAGAGATTACAGCAGGAAGACTGATAATATTGTTCAGCTGGAAAGCAAACACATATCCAGTAGTTCCTGATGATAAAATGTGATAATTCTTACTTACAAAAAAACCCCACCCACATTTAATTTACATTGCACTTCTCAAGATTTAGCTTGTCACAGTCAAGTACTCCTTAAAAATGCAAGGTGTTTACAGTCAAGATCCCCCAAATCCTTAACAGAGAAGTATCAGCATTTCTAACAACATTGTTTTGCTCTCTTGTTTCTGACCATCAGATCCTACCCTTGGCCTGTGAGAACTCGCCAGCTTTGCAGTGCTAGCAGAGTGAACAATTGCAGACCTCTTAGTCTCCAACTGGAAGAAGATTAAATAAAGATTCAGTCCTTATGGAAAATCCTCCTACTAAAAGAAACGCTAAAGCTAAAACTTCAAATTCAATTACACTGATTTACTGGTTTCCAAAGCAAACCCGCTGCGCAGTCCAACTCACGCACTTCTTCAGACGCTTCCCTTGGTTGCCTTCTTCCCGCCCCCACTCAAGGCATAGTGTTTCAGGCTGGTGCTGCTGTCCCCCTTCCAGGTCACCTTAAGCACGGACATTTGTCCAGCTCTGTGGTTGGCAAGTTCAAAGAGTCACAGGGCCAGTCAAGTAGCCCAACCACAACGGAGGTGAGCTGGCCGCTGGTCTGGCTCCCTGCGCCGACTCACCCCAGCGGCACTGGCACGACGGAGACGGGGCAACGCCTCAGCGCAGAGGGTGCGAGCCACGCTGCTGGGAGTGATGCTGCATCTGCGACACCTCCACAAAAAACGGCCCCATGTTCAGCCACTATCCTCCCAACAAGGGAGGACACAGAGAAACCCAACTCACAGGGTACAGGCTAAAGCTGCCCAATTACCACCGGAGCCTCCCCAAGCTACAGACTCCAATCATCAACCCCTCTTTTGACTTTTGTTCTGACTCAAGTCTACTTTTTCCACATAGAAGCACTCAAGTCCAGATCTCTGCAAATTTACTCTGGAAAGTAAGTTGAGCATTTCTAATAAGGAAAAGAAAAAAGGACTTAATGAAGGCAACCCGGATTAGCTAAACGATACATCATAGTGGAACAATTCTGCTGTTAAAGATCATGCAGATGTTACGATGGAGGCAAATAAAGCCTTTCTTTAGCTACAGCACAGCTGCTGCATATGACTTCAAAAAGACTTGGCACAGGATTTCAGCCACAAAACTTCCCCTCACTTCATTTCATGCACGTCATCTGAAATTGCAGCGAGCTGCAGCGGGGACCAAAGTGACACAAGGGGAGTTTGGAACATCTCAGCAGCTGCGGGGCAGCTCCTCACGCTGCCAATACTCACAAGCACCCTCACAAAGCTCGACTGCGTGTCTCCATTCCTCCTCAACCCAGCAATCCCTCCAGAGCAATGATATTCCACAGTGCCGTCCCTCTTACTTAGACTGACATTATCTTCTACTTTAAAGAAAAGCAACAAATTACTACATAATTAAAATATATTAAAGCTTCAAAAATAGACATAATAAAAAGTAAAGGAAAGTATCTGTTAGAGAAACAGTAGACAGCATTACCAGCTTGCGCTGCCACCCCTCACAGGCTGAGCTACTCTGAGCAGCAGACCCCCGACCACGCAGCGGGAAGTGCCGCAGCTCCCCGGCACGGAAGGCACGTGCTGCGTGCCAGCCTGGTACTTTGCACTACAAAGAAAATGCAGGTTCACTATCTAAATTCAAAGTTCACCTTTCCCTTTAAATGTGTCAAAGTATTACAGCTAGTTACACGAAGCACGCAGAACTGCATCGATGTCACACCCATCCAGCAGTCAGGCGCACAGGCCTGGCCGGGCCGGCGTGCTGCCGCTGCCTGTACTCCTGCTTCAGGGGCGACACTGACGGACGTACCCGAGAAACCTGAACTGCTGTGAGCTGCCTGTCTCCCTGTGAGATCCATCAAATCAGACTACTCCTGACGCATGGCAACAGAATCTTAGAAACTGGACTTAACTTCTACCCTTTTCCTTCTTTTATGAACTCAAGTGAAATCGGCTCGTTGACTCTTATGATGTTCTCAGCTTCCACCATGTGAAGCCATAAACCAATTTGTCACCTACAATATTCTTCCCACAACTGTGAAGTTACAAAGAGTAATTAGTGCAGATGAGAAAACAGCACTAGGAACAACTACAGTTCTGTTAACGTTCAAAATTCAGAAGTAAAACAGAGTAGAAAAACCTGCAGAAACAAGGGAATAGAAGCAGAAATGAGATGAAAGAGGTTTTTTAAAATTACTCAGTTACTCCATTACTAAGAACTTGATAAAAAGTTGGAAACCCATGGCTTTAAAGAATATTAGTAATGTTGATTAAAAAGAGTGAAGAAAACTCATTAAAGCAAAGGTAAAGCTTGAAATACGAGAAATATTAAGTACAGTATTACTGTATTCATGAAAACTTAGTACTTCAAAATGACCTACTTTAATAATAGTAAAAAAATGAAAGATTACGGGCACTAACCCCTGACTCCACTGGTTTTATAAAACACCATCTACTTCTCAGAATTAGTAACAGACTCATGAAACGGAACCAATTTGTTCAACAGATGTATCAGTTAACCCAAAGGAATTTTACTTTTCTATTGTAGAAATAGAGCATGCCGAATAAAGTTCCACTATTATTAGCAGCCTTCAAAATATATTAGCTCAAAACTAGCTTCCATTTCCATTCTTTTCCTTCTTTCACATAACAGAAAACATTTTTCATACCGGATTAGACATGCCACCGAAATGAAGCAGGTGCACTGACAAAACCAGTAGCCCTCCTCCTCCGGCCGCCCCTGTCTTACAGGGGAACGGCACTGTTTTCGTTTTCCTTGGCGTTCTCTCCCGCGTTGGCAATACCCTTCCCCGCAGCCCCTCTCCACCCCTGCCCTTCCAGCCCCGCGCTCGTCTCCAGGGGCTCCGCGGGCCGGGAGATCCCTGCGGAACGCGGGCTACTGCATCAGCCGAATGCAACACAACTGTCAATGCTCTAGGTAAAGCAAATAAAGTCATTTTTAACTTCTGCTCATAAAATACAGATTGTTTCCATCTCCGCCCTGCCTTTTTTTCTTTGCGTTTAAAGATCTAAAGGACAACTTGCACTGCATGGCAGTAGGCAAACAAAAATACCTCAGGTTTTCTTAGAAAGCAGCACTTAAACCTATTGCTGGGCACCTAAAGCACGACTGCAGCCTCTGGGAGCCAGATGCAGTGGATCCCCCGGGAGCCTGCTGGAAGGGGAACAGCACCCTTACTCCGTGTGTTTAATACAGCATTCAGCCGTTCCCAGAGCTCCACGGCTTTTACTGCCCATCTCCCTCCCGCAACAGTCACAGCTTATCTGGCAAACACCCCCACCGTGTCTCTAGGCACCAAAGACACGCTTTTGGTTAATTCATAAAACCTGACCTAACGCCAGACATTTTACATTCAGGTTAGCTAAGTTAAATCAATATTTAGCTTAACAATGCTTTGGCCAAAAAATTCCCTGTTATCTACTGCTTCCAGCAGCACTGTATCTAGCACGGACATCACGCTGGGAAAACACGGAGCCTGGGCTGAAGAAATGCAGACAAAATTCTGACCTCAAGCCGTTCTGATAGTGAGCGTTACAAACACTGTCTGCTTTGTACCTGACACTGCAACCAGGAATGCCTGCGATGAATGACCAATTTACGTGTCATTTTGGGTTTATGTACATGTATTACCCGAGTTGACAGCATCAAAAAACACTGTCCTTCATGCACCCCAAATCACATTATGCAACACGAACACTACACTAAAACCAATCCACAGAGGCAAGAACTCACAGAGGGAAATGTCCGAAGTGAGTTTTAGAGAAACCCAAACTTGCCTTCGCTTGCATCTGTGGCACAGTATAGGCTGTGGCAATGTCAGACTTCTATTTTGTGCAGTGTATGAATTACTGATAATCAAAACACTGATTTTTTTTTTTTTACTCTTTGGTCCAATACCTTATCTACTGCATACTACTCAAATTTTTTTTGGAAGACAGAACAAATAATTTCCTTGTGAATTCAGTCGTGCACCTGAGCTCTCCATCAACACAATACTCCTCCCACCTTGGAGCACTTAATTGTGTTATTCCTGACTTCCTAACTAAAGCAGTGACAGCTTTAAGGTCAAAATTATTTCCCAGTTCTGAAGACAACTTTGTCTCCAGTTTGGCGTAACTCAGACCTAATTCTTTCACAGCACTTCACAATACATTGCGCTTTATATAGCACTTCCAAACCTCATCCCCCACTGCCTCACCCACAGTTATCGGTCCTCAGCACTTTTCCAAATCTGATCCAAAGATCTCAGGTCACCTGCAAGGAAGCCAGACCCATACAGCAAGCCAGGCCAGGAGAAAAGCCCGGCCGGGGGGACTCACCGAGCATCACCCGGGGAGCGTGGAGCGCAGCCAGGCAGGGGTCGCGCTGGCTGGGCAGCATGCGGCTGTGCAGTGCACCGGAGCGGCTGCCGCCTCCTGCGATCGATCCCCCACCACGCACGTCCCGGCTGCTGCTGGAGCTGAGGCAGGGCACGACAGAACAGCCTCCTCCACCGCATCAACCGGACTCATCCCCAGAGCAGGTCCATCCTGCGCACGGGACGGAGCGGGGGCCCTGCGGGAAGAACACAGCACGTCAGCACGTGGCCCGGCACTGAAAATCTGGAAGGCCCCTAACGAAAGAGCCTTGAAAAGACAAGCTCAGTTCTGACATTCCTTGACTTGGACACTGTCACACTGCAAAACCGCTTTCAGTCGCCATTTCTAGCGAAATGCGGCCTGGCCAAGCCTCTCCACA
>WUAM01000273.1:451899-470255 GCA_024336885.1 Actenoides hombroni | reverse complement strand
AATCCCCCGCTCGCTGCCCTACTCATTCTCGCTCTCAGCCCGGCTCTGCCCCTCCGGCTCACAGCCTGCGATGCTGCAGGGCCAGGACCAGGCCAGGTCCCTGTGCGAGCCCGTGCCCCACAGGGCTGCTCCCGGCTCCCAGGCACAGGGTACAAGGCACCGGCTTCATGCCCAGCTCAGCCTCCCCCTCCCCTTGCAGCCCCAAGTGCTCAGGGCAGCAGGCGAGAGCTGTGAGCTCTTTACAAGGTTACACTCTGGTGAGAGCTGAGATTTTCACAGTGCTGACAAAGGCAAAGCTGTGACTCATAAGCCACCCTCCTTCCTCAGTGCCTGTCGCCAGCGCTTCCCACACTGCCACCCAGCTCCAGTCTCTGCTTCAGAGGGAGGGACACTGAGCACTGCCAACAACAACAAAAAAGTTCTTTTTAAAAAATAAAAGGTATCTAGAATGAGAAGTAAACTTTTTCTACACATTATTCCAGATAGCTAAATCATTTTGGCAGAAAAAAAATAAATTAAGCTAGAGACAACTGCCAAGGCCCAAAGGGCAATGCTTTACAAAGTTACACGAACTCCATCCAGCATCCTGCAGTGGGGAGCACCAGGCACCCTGTGGGACTGCTGCTCCTGACACCCCCCTTTCATGTGCCCAGCAGACAGTGCCCGAGGGAACAGTGCCCAGCAGACAGTGCCCGAGTGGACAGTGCTCGAGCAGAGAGTGCCCCACAGTCCCCCTGCATCTTCCCCACCGGTTCTGTCACATGCCCACAGGCACGGTCCAAACAGCATCACCAGACTTGGGCTTGCTGCCCTGACAGAGTTTCTTTGGATGCCACTGTTTCCACCCCAGAGCTGCCAATGCTTGCCCGAAAAACTATAGCTGCTTATGAAATCCTTGTAGGCCACAAGAATCTGAAGTGAAAAGGGTTAGCTTTGTTCCAATGACGGTCACACACAGCCAACAGATCATTTCAGCAAATCCATTTTACTTCACGTTTGCACCACATTAGGAACGGTCAGGTATCGAAGAGCAGGGGTAACTGGAGGGGAAAGAACATTCTTGTACGAATGTCTGGGAAACTTTTTCTTTCCTATTCTCTACTTAGCAGTTAGTTATCTCAGCTTGAAAATCTGTCAAGTAATATACAGAAAGAGGAAAACCTCTCAGAATAAACAACACATTCTTTTAGAGCCAATTCCAATTCACAGATATTTTACTGGGCTCTTAATAGCAAACAAGACAACAATTTCTTGACAGCTCTTGTAAATACTTCAGTACAAACGTGGTCCACAAGAGCAGACCAAGAAAAGAGAAAACCAGTGTCACCTCCTCACGGACGGATGCAAATTATTGTATGGATTAAATGCACTACAATATTTGTTTTTTCGTAAGAAATAATTATTTCCAAGAAATAACTATTCCCGTGAGACTGTATTTAGTCTGGAGATATTGGATGTACCTAATTTTCAAAATTTTCAAAAAGCACGTACTAAATATGGCAAAAAAAGTATGGGACCCACCTGCAGAGTCCTAGAACAGCCACATCTATTCTCATTAAAATAAACTGGGAAGCTTCCACATCAGTGTGTAAAACATAATGAAGCATTATAGGCACACTTCCATTTTCAAAAATTACTAATAAATAATTTTATTATATCTTGAATTCAGTTTAAGTAATGAAACTGGTTATCAAGTATCTGTAACAGCTGGATTATTTCCTTTATTTAAAGGCCAGAATAATTATCTGATCACCAGTTACAGTTAAGATGAAAAAATGTAATTAGGTCTGAATGAAACTTCAAATGTATAATCATGGAAAATACACAAAACTTCTTCCTTAAAAATGAGAGCAGAATTTCATGCACTATTTCATTTGGCAGAGTATAACATATTTGCTGTCAGCAAAGGCCTCTTTTCAATGAAGAAAAAGGCAAAGAAAGTATTTCCATCCCTGCAGCACTGCCCAGCTGATCAGAAGTTTCAGGCACGGGTAGCTGGCTCTCAGCTATAAGCAACTGTAAGAGATTTAGTTTCTCTGACCACTACAGAGTGTTCCTCAAAACTCATCCGAAACCCAGCAGACCTCCAAAACTGCTCTTTGTTTAACAGAAACTAACCTAATTATTTTGTCATCAAAAGCCCTAATTATGGGCTAAAGCACTACATCAAGCAGGAAAGCTTTAATGTAAAACTCATAAAACACTGCTAATGGTAAGGTCTGAAAAGGGTCTAGGACCCCATGTATTTATACCAGACTGGTGATGGTATCACCACTGGGTTATATACGGCACGGGGAAGGCGAGGCTCAGCGCAGTGAACTAAGCAGCCCAAAGACTACTCTTCCCAGGACAAGTGTCTTCCTCCAGGGACTCCAGCCAGCCAGTCACAACTCATTCACCCCGAGTTCAAGGGAACGCAGCTCCCGTTAAACGTTTCTAAGGTCAAATGCCACTTCCACTCCTTACCAAGCATCTAGGCAAACAGCGGCGCAGAGGGAGTCGAAGCACAACAGCTCTACAGACATCAGCTCACCTCCCCAGGTGACTTGCTTGGGATCTGTGGCAGTTTTCCAGCACCTCAAGCACTGTCCTGGCTGACTAAAGGTTTGAGTTGGTCATTTCATAAACGCTGATTTTAGACCACTATTTCAGCTCACCTGACTTCATGCATTCTACAAGGGAACCTGTTTTTCTTACTCTGTGTACAACAGTGCCAACAGTAGCTGCGGAGCAAATGGTAAAAGGGATATAGTAGGAAGTTATCCGTATGGCATCAGCTAAAGCGAATCTACTTATAGTCTGTTAAGCCTTCAAAATATCGCACTTGAGTCTCAGGTTTGTGAAAACTGGAAGTTACATACTTACCTGTGATTGGACTTTGCTTTTCTTTAATTAAATCAGAGAGTTCTAAAAGTAACACGTGAGTAACAGCACAGACGTGAGGGTATCTTGCATAGAAAGCTATCAAAAAGTCCTTAGAATAAATGCCAACGTGCCTGTAGTGTTCTCTGGCCAGTGGAACTGGATCTTAGAACACATCTCAGAGTGCAGAGGATTCCTGGCACCACTGTGGCTAAGCAAAACTTTTGCAGTTATCCCCCCCTTACTCTTTAGGTGCTTTAGAACAGAAATACACTGCGGCCAGTTACTTCTGTGAGCAAAAATCCCTTCTGACTACAGGGTTTTATGACTATTTTCAAACTATGCTTTAGTTTTCACCAAGGAAACTTTCAGAAATTAAAAAGTACATGATAAAGTTCATACATTTGCCAAAGACACAAAGTTATCCACTAAAAAATATAACTGTGAGATTGTATTGCTCCTAAACATACAGAGATGCATGCCACATACAGGTTCCTTAATAAAACAATGATCATTAAACTCTGTTATACTGTTTGTGTCTAATTTGTGAGATTCTTTGAATGAAATGTCCTTTATTTACACTACCTTGCTATTCCAGTAGCATGTTTAGCTTCAGAAATTGTAGGTTTTGAGCCTAAAACTCATAACAAGAAGGAGCAGAGAGTATTTTCTAAGAGATACTCTGTAAGCAAATGTGGTTTTGGTGCCTCAGAGCCCAACAGCTCTGATCTAATATGCCGATTTCTCCTCTACCCCCTGGGCTACATCTGTAAAACTTTATCTCCTTTTTGAGATCTTTTATTTGAACCCACAAATCCTTCCTCTCATGGAAATACCCCAAACACCACCACATTATTCTGGACATTAGTGTTCAAAGTGTGCCGTTACACCAGGGTGCGGAGCCACCTAACTACTATGAAAACGCTCTTGTGCTCCCCTCCCTTGCCTTGCATTTGTCCTATCCTTAGCAAACCTGTTCAGATCACTAATCCAGCATAAAACTAGTCACTTTTTTTTTCTTCCCTTTTTTTTTTTTTTGTAGATTAGTGAACTGAATTAATTCATCCAGGGCTGAGAGAAGTTTTGCAGCCAGAAACACCAGGGGACAACACAACAATCTGGACAACACAAGAGGGAAAAGGAAAAGGACTTTAATTTCCAGAGTCACCATTTTTTTGCCCCTGTAGCCCACAGCCAACAGCCATGGTAGGTGGGCTATAGTTAGTCTGGCAAAACTGTACATACACCGCAATCATAAACGCCTACATTTCACAGGGTTCTAGCAGTAACCACTCAGAAAATTTACTAACGGGGAGGGGAAAACACCCTCAAAAGCTTAGAGGAGCACCCAGAGATAAAGCTTCCCACGCCTGGGCCCCTGTGCAAGCCCCGAAGGAAGCCCCCAGTGCAGCTGGTGCCCAGGGCAAGCCCCACTTCAATCGATGGTCTCAGTGGTGGTACCTCTCCTGTCTTCAGCCAGCGTGGCTGGACACCACCAACACCACACACTTTACACACTTCAAACGGGGCAGTGAGGCAGCCGTAGAAGCTTTTGTAAGTCTTTCGGCAAGAGGGGGAAAAACAACAACAGTAACTTCAGTATTTTGGTTCACATTGAGCTGCCTGGTTTCTATTATTTTTGGATTTCTTGCCAAGCGTCCTGTTTTTTTTTCCTTTAAGTCAACTCACCAGCAACTCACTATGGAACCCAGATGAAGAAACAGCTTCTTTATCACATAATCTCCCCAAATGTGAAATGGTTTTAATACTTACCTCCAGTGGCAGTTACAACACAGAAACAAAGAATTTTTATATATTAATTCCATTAATTCTGAGTCAAAACCAATGTAGAGCATTTAAATACAAGTTTAAAGTGAGATAATTCTACTCAGTTTACTAAAAGAACCAGGTAGCACATACTGTGCATATGTATTTATACAGGTACACACACGTGTACATGTAAAACATACATAATTTCTAACACTGGCTAAAAAAAACCCTGCCCCAAAAACGCTACTCAGTTCTTCTAAAAATCAAAACAGCTCCAATTTTATGACTACATTTGATGACTCATTTTCTTTTTTGGTTCCAGGATCTTTCTGCAGACACCCCCAAAAACAAGCAAACCACATTTGCTCCTGCTAAATACAAATGGATTAAGTTGCACCTCTCACAAGAGAGAAAATACTTCAATTGTTTCAAGCGTTGCTGAAGCACAAGCGGCAGCAAATGAAGAGGAGCTGTATCCACAGCTGGCACAGCAGCCGCCCACAGCCTTCACCACCTTACAGCAACGCATCGCTCTCTCCCCCAGCATCGCTCTCTTACAGCATCGCTCTCTCCACCAGCATCGCTCTGTTACAGCATCGCTCTCTCCCCCAGCATCGCTCTCTTACTGCATCGCTCTCTCCCCCAGCATCGCTCTCTTACAGCATCGCTCTCTCCCCCAGCATCGCTCTGTTAAAGCATAGCTCTCTCCCCCAGCATCGCTCTCTCCCCCCGCATCGCTCTCTCCCCCACCATCGCTCTTACAGTATTGCTCTCTCCCGCATCGCTGTTACAGCATCGCTCTCTCCCCCAGCATTGCTCTCTTAGAGCACTGCTCTCTTACAGCATTGCTCTCTCCCCCAGCATCGTGCTCATACAAGCCAGTGCACAAAGAAATTCTGACGACACGCGAACTGAAGCGGGTAGAGCGTGGCACTCTGCTACAACCATCAGCCACACTCATCGCACCTCTTCAGAGTGCCCGGAACAACCCTGTGCCACGTTCCCACCCTCCTCTATCTCACAGACCACTGACCCACCTCATCAGCCTCTGGAGTCACAGGAGCACCTCTCCTCCCTCCAGCCCTTTTCTGGGAAGCTAAATGCTTTCTATACAACTGCTGCCTAACTGGTTTCTAACCAGGCAGGCCAGTTTTACTGCTGCCTTAAATGACTGAAATGAGACGACTGAATTTCCCAGTTTTCCGGGGGATGTGTGGAAGCGCCGGTCAGTCATCGGTCGGTGCACACACGTGGCCGTGGCCCTGCACACTCCCTCCCAGCTCTGGCACCACATCCGTGCTGTACCCTTGGTGTGGTGGCTGGTACCACTGTGCATGGGCTGGGCATCTGAGCACGAGGACTAATCGCCTTCAGATGCTTTTTGGTTTTCTGGTCACGGGCCAGCCGCCGTGCCTAACTACTTTTCTGCTTTCACGTGTCTCCAGGACTGTCAGCCTCCCACTCCATCAACAGCATGCAAAAGGTCTTGTACTTCATCCTTCGGTAACACCAGGGCTTCCCACCTCACAGTGCATCTACCTCCCTCCTCACCCACTTTCCACACACCCCAGACCCTTATCCCCATCTACCTTCCTTCTGCTCGGGAGGTCGGTCTTTCAGAGTGCCAACTTTTTGGGCCGCACCAGGAGGACAGGCAGAGAAGGAGCTGGGGATATTATGCTGGAAGGTGTTAACGGCCACCATCAAATGGTTCTTTGATCTCCAGACAATTACAGAGCTGGGCCTGCTCACCAGATGCAAGGGGCTCCCTCCTTCCTCCATTTCTTCCTTCTGCATCCCAGACGGACAGAAATGCCATCAACTTGAGTGCAAGGCCCTATAAACCAATTATAGGCTTATTTTGAATTTAAAAAAGGACTGGTTTGCTTTTGTAGGAGGTGTTAGAAAGAGTTTGCAAACCAACAGTTTAACTCTGAAAGGGACTCTTGAAACAACTCCCGTCTGCTTAAGAGCTGTCTGAATATATGCAATTTGATTGCTGAAGTTTAACACTTAAAGTTCTCAAAAGTTCTTATCAGTACCGCACATAAAAGAGAATTATTTTTCAAGTCCAAATACTAGTTGAAAAGCATATGAGATTGTTTTAGTGCTTTCTACTCATTAGTACTGCTTTTATTGTACAGGGCAAGAAAATGACAATTTTTTTCCTAAACTGGCAGTGAGCAGTCAATTCAGTAAGCTGTGTTTTTGTTTTCTGTGACAGGGCAGTGAAAAATCTCTTTCATTTATTAGGTCTACAGAGACCAAAACTGGCCGGGTGTCAAACCTGCTTTGTAAAAAGCTTGGATCCATTCAGCCATGTGAAGATTCCATAATTCTTTACAACCTGTTATCAGTATCAACTTCACAAAAGACGACCCTTTGGTGTCTTCCAATGAGCGTTGCTGCAACCCTTTATAAAAGGGAGCAAAAACCTGAACTGACAGTTCAACACAGAAAGAAAAAAATACCTAATGGCAGTGCCAAATTAAATTCTTATTAAAATCTAAGACTTTTTTTTTTCTGCTAGATGAGCTTTGCATAAAGATGTAGAACGAGATATACAACGGTGGAAAAGCAAGCTGGGTTACTACTTAAATGTTAATGACTCCGATTGCTCCGAGCCCCACCACATGCACCTTTGCTACTTGAAGTGCCCGTTTCATCACCCCACCATGACTGCAGGGCAGCCAGAACCTGCCACAGGGATAGACGGGGCAAGGCCTTAAGCTGAAATGGGCTGGTGGCAACCTGAGCTAGAAACGTGAACTTTTCTTTAGAAGCATGAGGCTTTCAGTGAGGAAGGAAACGACCAGGGTGGAGTGATTGACTTGCTTTTAGCTACAGTAAGGACAGATTTCTAGATGGCTTTGATGAACTGATTAAAATGTGCTGCCTTGTGTAAAAGGTGCTTCTCACATCAAATCAGTGCACACTGTATTACATCCCGGGAAAAACTATAATCTTTGCTTTTGAGTAAACACACCCAACATCACATTCTCTATAGCAGAAGTTTATGAATAACAGCACCCACAACATTTTTTAGTCTCAGGCTTTAAAACTGAAAGAGTTGATTAATCACTTTATTTAGCTGCAATACCCTGGCCATGCTAAGGGTGCTCTGCACCCATCTGCACTGACAGCATTTGCTTCAATTGCCCCATTTTCTTAGCAATGGATTCTATTGCGTTCTTTGCAGTTCTTTTTATCTTAAACTAACTCACAAACGCTTCCCACGTTATTAAGTACTGTAAATAATTATACCGCTAAAACAAGTCATTCTTGTGAGACAGTGGGTATGCTTCACATAAGCTAAAAGTCTAGTGTCCTCACTCAGAACGGGGCTCACAGCCCGGCTGGTTTGCGTCCGACACGGCAAACGTGAGCATCCTTAGTCTGAGCAACACCCTCCCGCTCACGTTACACAGAGCTCCCAATACAGACACACATGCAGATGCACAGGTGATTTTCTTCAGTTTAATAAACTTTGCAGGGTCTTTAGGTCTCCTGAAAGTTCGTGTGATTTTATCACCACCTTATCAACTGTTGCCTTTAGCGCCCGCACTCCACAGGTCACCGGAACACAGAGACCCTGACCCCGGCCTGATTCACAGGCAGGCTCAGGACGCGTTACACGGGGCAAGCAGCGAATCCTCACCTGCAGATTTGCCACAGTTCAGGCTTCAGCTGTAATTTGGTGATATTCTGGGGGTAAGGAGTAAAATTGTCAGAAGTAAACAAACGCAGCGCTCATGAAGACAACCCAGAAACAATTTAGCACCATGTTAGGAGCATAACGTCCAAACGTGGCTCATCTACTGGAAATCTGCTGCAAAACGTTCAAACTCTCCTCAGCTTTGACTCTTGCTTGAAGCAAAACAGCTTTGTGTCGCCTCTAAAAAGAGGCAGGGAGTAGTGGGGGACTAGCAGTGGGGTTGAGAGCTGATACACCACGCCGGCCTTCATTTGTAGAAAGACCAGTGAATTGTATTCTTAGAGTACAGCTTCTCTAACAAAGTCAGGCACATTCTCAATTATCAAATAAAAAAGGTCATCCTGTACTTTTTATTTTGTACATGCACGTGCAAAGGCAAGAAGGAAAAGTTTTGTTTCATCTGTTACCAAAACCACTATCCTGCAGTCAACACTTTTAATGAAATACAGGCCAAAGGATTAGTCAGAGCAGATTCATGAAAAAACAAAGGAAATCTGTATGCAAATACAAGCCTATCACAGTAACTAAACTCAAGACTGAATCCTGCTCCAGTACCTCCCAATACTGCCCTACAAGGTCCCCTGCGTGGCTTCCACTCACTCCAGCTCCACGGCCATCAGCAGCGACTCCAGCAGCCACCACCCTGAAGACGACTAATGATATTTCAGTGTCATCAGTAAAGCATAACTGAAGTATTCTCAATGTGCCAGAAATGCAATTCCTTTGTGTTAGAAACCCTCCAAAGGTTCTGTTTGTCGACAGGGAAGGGGCAGGCAGGGACCTAGTGGGAAAGGATCTGGTGTGTCCATGGAGGATGAAGGCTGCTGCAGAGGCAGTGGGGAAGACAAGCTGTCTGAAAACTGGGGCATCACAAACGAGCAAAGAAAGTGGTGACCATCACCAGATGTCAACCCAATGCTGTCCACGGCTTCACGCTGGGCCAGCCTCGGCCAGGGCCTGGCACGAGTGGATGTGACTCGAGAAGCAATTCTCAGAGGGTTGTTTTTAAATACCTGACCATATGAGCTTCCTTGGAATAGGAAAAAAGGGGAGGCAAAACTAAACAGTCATTACATATATGTTTAAATATAACATTAAAAAAACCCCATAAAATATTTAAACCGACTAGAAACATTCAGTTTCATTTTAATTTTAAAGTTGGCAATGGACATGGGCCAAAAAAAGGCTATGTTCTGACTGAGATGCAGCAGCATGGAGTTTCTAAGGCCAGTCTTTAAAACAGTTTAGAAGAGAGTGGGGAAAACTTGCTCAAAATCTTTCAACTTAGAAAAGCAGCAATTTGGGTTTGAGTCCCTGTTCAGCTGTGTGCTGAAGTCACTCAGAGCTGGAAGGGAAAGCTCAAGTAGCAAAGGCAACAGCAGTAGGTTCACAAAGGGAGGAGGTGGTTGTTCAGTTAACAGCAGCAACATGACAAATATGGTCGGGAGGCTCGACCCTGAGCTTTCTCAGCACTGTTTTTCCTGCAAGAAGCATCTGCACTAATGCCAAAAAGGCACTTCCAAGTCTTTATCTGCTCGATGTTTCAAAATACAGACATAAACACATCTAGGTCTATGTAAATCATCTTGGAAGATGTGGTGGGGATGCTCAGAGAACACATGGTCACGAGCATCAAGCATTATCAAGACAAAAGGCTGAGGCCTAGAGCAAAACCACTTTATCTAATGGCACATTTTGGGATCACTGGTACCATTTGACTGCTGGGAAACTAACAGATGGATTTTTCCAGCAGTACCTGTTAATATATTTAGAATCAAATTCCATAATGATATCTAAAATCACGAAGAAAGCAACTGCTCGAAAACATGCTCTCGGTATAGAAGACCCACATTTTTGTTTATAAAGTACCTGTACATCAATTCAGTCCAAACCAACTGTCCCCTTCTGTTTACTTGGGATTCTGGGGTCTGTCACGATCAATAATGTATGCACAAATTCGCGTAGCTCTGCCATAGGGCTGGTTAATTATCCATTTGCTAAAGTTCTGAGGAGAATTATTTTTTGTCAAACAAAGTTGTCTTTTTAACAGAGTGTTTTGACAACACAACAGCAAAATTTAAGTATTAAAATTACATTCTATGACAGTAGTAGCCATTAAAGGAACAGCACTTCTTCAAACATGCACGCTGCTGTAACTGCTCAGTCCCTCACCTTCTACTTTCTTTTATAGCATTAGAAGAAACTGATTTTTTTAGTTTCAAGAAAAATACACTTGACTGATGTCTCAGCACAGAAAACACAGAAGTACTAAGCCTTCTTTTGGGAAATAACCTCCAAGGAAAAAAAACAACAAACCAAACTCAAACCAACTCACTCTTCCCGCAAACCCATCAACAGAAGAAAACACCAGAAAGACCCAACCCCAAGTAGTACTGATTAATACTTACAGGTTTACTCATGTTAATGTTTGGATAGTCAATGCATTTTAATTTACTAAGCGATTTCTGGAACGGCAGAGCTTCCCTTCACACTACAGATCACAAAAAGTACTCTGCACAATCTGTCCCAGACGGTTTCCTTTCTGCTACGTACAATGTATACGAGATGATCTGATAACTCACTTCTGGTTGTGTACCAGTACTGCAGCTAATGAAGTTTTTGGTTTACTAGAGGGGGAAGGCACCTAAAAAAGCCCACCTTTTTTTTTAACCAAACATGTATAAACCTTTCCTACAGTGGCCATTCTTCAGTTCATTTCAGTTCCAAAGCATCAACCTTCCATCCAAGCTTATAGGATTTATCTCAAAGTACACAACGTTAAAAGAAAATAAAAACCAAAATCCAAAAAAGAGCATAAGCATTCACACCACAAGTACCACGTGTGAGCTAATCATCCACAGAGACGAAGAAACCCCTCTATTACACACATTTTTGAGTCCCAGCAAGCTCTGTACTCACTCGTATTTGCAGTACCCCTCTGGGTCCTGTTCACGTCCCCGGACCCTCCATGGCTGGCAATACATTTTGGGTTCCCTCACCCCACAGAGCTGACAAAAGCCTGAAGGCACTGAACTGAGATCGACAGGGGAATGCAATGAAACATTTAATAGTTACAAGAGAAGATTTGGAGTTCCAACTGTAAATTAGCTTTCTTCAGAGTTGTTTTATCCTTTGGTATTTATAAACAGTTACGAGATAATAGTTAATTTGGCATGAGTGCAGCCGAGTATCTGCAGGGGACTATGGCCGCTAAAACCATCTGCAGACAGCAAGTAGAAGTGAGTGATCTTAGGGCTACTTCTTTCCACTACTACCTTTGTATCTTGAAGAGACACTGAGATGCCGATTCCTTTCCATCCATATAAAGCTTCTCAGTTTTCAACAGTTAAGTTATAAAACTATGAGAAGAAAAAGCACAAAAAGCCCCTCACAAAATCCCTCTGCAGCATCAAAACCAGGTTTCTTGTGACTATAAAGGTTATTATCTTGTTCACTTTGATTCCTTGTTAACGTACCCAAAAAAACCCAAACAAATAGAGCACAGGAAAGAAAAATTCCACTCTTTAGACCAAACCTAGCTGGGCCAAGCACACCAGTCTCCTCACACAGATGGACTGTAACACATTTAACCACACACGTGCCCTTTCCAGCTGCGCTGCCCTCTGTACTTCTATATTCACTGTTTTGTCTTATTTTCAGTGCCCACTGCATGACTGCACGTGCCATTTATTGCAGTATTCGGACGCGGTCAGCGTTCCAGTGCCATTTTCACACGAGAACTTTCTATGAGATTCATCAGTAAGTTGACCTGTTTCACATACAGCGTTGTTTGTGTTTAGGATCAACATCATGTCTGCTTCCAGAGCAAGCAACAGGCAGTACAGAAATGTAGGTGGTTATTATGGAAACCTAGGCCCTTATTTTCCAAAGTACTCAGGAAATGCATTAATTTAAATATTCAAAGCACGTCATCTCCTGACTCCCAGTACAGCTTCTCCTTGAGAAGACCGAGTGCTCAGCACTTTTGCAGATCAGCCCAAGCTGAGCACACAAGGAAGACGCATATTTAGTGCCAACCTGAAAAGCTGAGTGCCAGGCAAGCACCACGCTGGAGGGGGGTGGCAGAGCCCAGGGCAGCAGAATTCCCTTCTTTACAGAGATCTTGGCCAGGAGACTACCTTCTGACTGCGGTCCTTGCCCTGTTCCACTCTCATCACCCATCTTCCACCCAAAAGCCAGCCATGCCACAGCACCCCTGTGAAGAACGGGCCCATGGCACGTGCCAAACAAACCCAGGGTCTGGCGCTAGGATGGTGCGCAGCGGCAAAGCCGAGGCCTGTGGCACGGTGCATGGGCAGCCAGGGAACTAAGCTGTGCCCGCACAAATAGCCCAAATTTTGGCATTTCTGAGTTACGGGCCACAGCCTTTGCACCTTTAGTAAGCTTTTAGTATTTTTGGCATGTCATTTACTGCACTCTGGGAACGGCAACAATAACAAATCGCCTCTGGGCATGGTGACTGCCAGTGAACCCCCTGCAGTCCCAGGACAGATCTCCAGCACCTCCAGCTCACAGGGCAAGCAAAAGCAAGCAAGACAGCCCTGGAGCACTAGCAGAAGTTTGGACACAAACGTAACGTGTAAATTACACAGCCCCAATTCAACATGTCTGTGAACTAAAAATAATAAACTAATTCAAGTCTCACATGAAGAGCCAGATGTTTATCGTGCTGGGGAACTGGGGATTTCACATGACGATGTTTTCCACCTTCCCTCCTGGGCTCCCGGAGAAGGAGAACGGCACTGATAACGTCTGTAGCCAGCAAACACCTGATTGCTTTGCACAGCACAGATTAGGAAACCAGATCTTCATGATTTGACAATCTTACTACAGGCAATAAAACAAAATTGATTTTTTAATTAATCTTTGAAGTAGTGCTTTTCTTCGTAAAAAGGCATCTGATCTCTATTAAAAACTGCTGTGAAATCCACCCCCGTATATGGCCATGTATTGTTTGGCTGTTGTTATCCTCCCTATAAAAACCTGCACCTTTAGTTTTGAATTGAATTTATCTACCCTTTCTGCCCCTGGACCTGCTTACAGATTTGTTTGCTTAACTGAGGGGCCCGCTATCAGAGAACTGCTCATTGAGTAGGAAAACAGAGGCAGGCGAAGGTCATCTCTTCCAACTTCAGCCTGGTCTTTTCCAAGGGAAGCAAACCCAGGTTCTCAGCTCTTTCAGCTCTACTCTGATTCTTTAATCAAAAGATCTGTCTTGGAGAAGTTCCAATTTATGAACCCAACTTGTGGGCGTCAGCAAACAAAATAATTACCCTGGCTTAATACAGATATGATACAACATCCTGACTACTGCAATACACCTTTCTTCTGCTCTGTGCTTTCTGTTTACACAACCATACTTGCACTGGTCCTTTGCACCAGGATTATTTGGGAACTCCTGGATTCAGTTGATTATTCACCATCATCCTCCCAACAGCCACCTGTGCTACTGTGTTTCTGGCTGTAGGACTCCACATTCGATTGTATATAAAAGCACATTTTGTTAGCTTGCTACTGCTTGTCAAGTGACCCATACAGCTCTGGGCGAGCTGCTCCTTCTCTTCACTGCCATCATCTCAAACTTGCGCATCTTTTGCAGACTTTGTTCATATACAAAGCCCTATTTCATATCACAAATATCAAAAGGCATATGACCAAACAAGTCACTCTCTTTTCTGCTAAAGTAGCTGCTCAATGATTCCCCCTTTAGAACATATTAATTAGCCAGTGCTAATGTAGCAGGTATCACTTTGGCTTCACCTTGTTCTCATTTCTTAAAACTGTGCAACACTAACTCAAACTGCACGATTCACAGGGCCAGTAAAAGTTTACTCAGAGCGAATGGCAGCCCTGGTTCTGCCTATACCTTGAATCCCTGCAGCATCCAAATCCCCATCACTTGCCCTCTCTCAGTAAGTGTAGGTATGGAAGAAACACAGGCAAAATGTGATAGCAAATGTAAATTTATTTTTTTTTTAGACTAGAGTTGGGGAGCAATTCTAAGGAGACAGAAGTCCTGATTTCCACTCTTTGTTCCCAGGTCTGTTTCTGTTTTGGTTTTCAGTGGCTCTGGATTAAAATAACAAAACAAAAAATATTTTTAAAAATGCATATGGGAACATTGTACTGTCCTTGCACAGCTACTGCTGAGGAGAGGAAGAACTGGACAGCAACCTCTGCACTCAGTCACCTCAAGTTTTTCTGAGCTCTGGAACATACTGTATCTTAGCTTACTACATGAAAACTACTAATTGTTTCTCCAGATAAAAATTGGAGATGATCTTGTCAAATAAAGTGCATTGGTTAGCATTAATTATATTGCTGTGTTTTAATTCCTTGTTTATCAAGTCCTTGGTCAGCCTTTTCGAGATTTTATCTAAGGTCAGAGTCAGGCTGTTAAATCCAGCATAAGCAACTCATCCTGCCCGAGACAATATTAAACTTCTTCCAAGTACATCTACATTTTCCGCACATGACAAGTTTGGGAGGGGGTAGAAATTAATTAAAAAAACAAAAAACAAACAGAACAAATGACACCAAAAACTAGGGAAAATTAACACTGTAAGTACAGAGAGCTCTGCAGATAATCCCATGAAGTTACGGACAGAAGTTGGCAAACTAACCCCATCACCCGAGAGCTGCTGCTGCTCCACAGCCTGCTGAGCCGGCACAGGAGAGCCGCGTGTTCCAGCAGCAGCTCCTGGCATCAACACAGAGCAAGTAGCTTGTTTCTTTGATGAAAAAATACAGAAGTACATTCTTCATTTTTGTATTATTAATTGCTACGTTACAGTTTTCTCCTCTGGTTGCTTTGCTTTTCTTTTGTTACATTCTACAATCACAAGCATCTGATTCAGACTTCCCCCCTCCTCCCCCCCCTTGATTTGTTACACACCATTCCCCAACTGCCTTAATTCTCTTCATGAAAGGTTTCAAACCATCATCTTTTATTTGCAGAGTGTTGGCTTGTTGTTGAGGGATTTTTAAAGTAATTCTTTTTCAGATCACGTGGCTTTATCATCAGTGCATTGCACACTTTCTGCAGTGTAAAATACACAAATATACACAGATTTAGGTGCGCTCAGCTTTAGAGATGTACTTCACAGACAGACCTGCAGCATGTAACTTTTCAGTTGCGTGTTCAAACTTTCTTTATTTCACACGCTGGGATGCAATGTCCTTCTTTCCATAAGGAAGCTGCCATCTCTTTACTGAGAATGCCCAACGTTACGGTACTACCAGAGGGAGACTCAGTACATACTCCTCAGCTTGGCATCTCCCCCTATAACCTCCTCTCTTCTCCTCTTCCTCATCTCTTGGAAGGTCAGCTGTTCTCATCCGTAGCATGACCTTAGCAGAACTTCATCTTACTCTGTCATAAACATTTAGAATCATTTCCTTTAGGGTCGTCTGAAAAATCAGAGATAATTAATGACACCATTTCTGGCAGAGTCAGATGTCCTCAATACACTTCAGTCTGTTTCAGTTTTCCAGTCGTAAATCTGCATGTAAGGTGGGGGTTTGTTGTTGTTGCTGGTGTTTTGAAGTTCTCATTGTTTTGTTTGTTTTTCAAAGATTTCCTTATGGAAGTAAACATTCCTTAGAGTAGAATTTTTGGGTCAGACAGTATTATATACTTGTTCACATTTGTCACGCAAAAATATTACCCAAATTTGCAGTACTGGTCTTCCTTAGCACACTGCTTTCCAATTTCCTTGCACCAAGAAGCGAACCTCAAGTCTCCTTTCAGCAAGGAACAGAAAAGAATAAGACTTTAGATTTTTTTTGTGTGTGTTATAAAAACTGTTTACTATTCTACCACAGGGCAAAACCCCTAATCACTGTTTGTACACATGCTTTTTTTTCTTCTTTGCTATATATTTATAACATGGATCAGATGTCCAGATACTAGAAACAGCGCTCTAAAAACACCTGAACTTGACCCTTGGCTCATTTCCATCTAGCTGGCTTTTGGGCAAGAAAGTTCACTTCCTTCACCACCATCTTAATTTTATTTGACTGGAAAGTGAACCAAATGGAAACAGGAAGATTCCAACCACAACACAAAGAAAGGAAAAAACCCCAAACCAGTCTTCTTCAAATGAGAAGCAGAAAGCGGCCAAACCGGGGATCCTCCAGTGCCGTGCAGCACAAGTTAATCCCAGCTGCACTCCAATTAGCGCAGACACTGAACTGCCGCCCGCATTCCAGCACGCAGGGCACGCGGACTCCAGAGCTTGGCTCAAGTTAAAGGCCAGCAGTGCTAAAGCCCTCCAAAATAATTCTACTTTGTTTTCAAAGATACATTAAATCCCTAAATCATGTCAACATTCTCTGTGGAATGTGGTCATAATTCCTTAAAAACGTGGCTGGTTTGGTTTGCTGATGGCACCAGTTTGGAAGAAAAGCGCTGTGGCTTGGAGCGGCCAGCACCGCGCGTCCCTGCTCGCCGACTCAGCGCACGCTGCCCGCCCTGCTCTGCTCTGCTCCGTCACTGGTTCTCCTGTGCGCCAAGATCCGCATCCATAAAAAGGGCATTATTAAATTAGTATCATAATCTGTCTTTGATCCACAGAACTTTAAAAAAAAAACAAGCCACAAAAAAACAACTAACTTCACTTTCCTTATTAATAAAGTGAACAAAACAGCAAAGCAGTCCACAGAGACACAAACTACAGGAGCCACGCCGATCCCTGTCATTAATTATCCAGAGAGGCGAAATGGGGAAAAAAATACGAAGCTATGCTCTCAACATAGAAGAAGGCTAATTTAAAAAAGATGTTTTATTAGAGCAGTCCTCAGACATTTTATACATGTTAGATTTTATTTAAAAATTAACAAAATTATAACTAAAACCAATAAACATCAGTTTATCACCTCTGCGTCTCTGACTGACAAAAGAAATGCTTTAAATTAAAACCCTTCCAAGGCAGTGACAAGGTTAGGAACGGGCATCTGATAGTTCTGAGGTTTGCCAAAAAGGCTCCATCCCCTCACACAAGAAATGAGTTTCTGAATTAACAGAAAAGGCAACACATTTGCAGGCAAAGAAAATTCCACTTCTTCCCGATTATCTAAACAAACAGATAACATTACAAACACGAAGCAGTAGTCTTATGGGAAAAAGAAAACAAACTTCTCATTAAAAAAACCCCTTTGCTAAGCACTTCGTACACGGGGAAGGCAAGCAGCCTGCCACTGCCACTGCACAGCCCCAAGGGACAGACACACGGCGATCTTCCTGTGCAGGGAAGACTGATAAGATATAAATCAATTATCTAATTGGTGTCAAGACACAAAGAAAAATTTTATACACGTTCCAAAATAGAGAAAATCAAGACATCAAGTCACTCTGCAAAAGAAGGGCGATAAGAAGGATTTAGATTAGCCCAGCTCCATGTACCATCCTCGACTGTGATGACAGGATGATGCTTCCCAGGAAGCTGAAGCATCTTTCCCCTACAACTGCACCTAAATATTTTTTCCACTCTAGTATACAGAAAGAAAACTTCTCTGACCTGACACCTCGACACGAGTTACTTGAAAAGTCTTCTTAGCAAAAAAAATAAAGCCATTTGTATGGGAGTATTGCCCCCAAATAAGAGATGTTTCAATCATCCTACAGAATGATTTTTAAAGTCTAGAAAGCAACATTAACAAATAAATGAATTTGCAAGCCTGTTCTGGATCAACTTCAGTCCATCATCTCAGACAAAGATTTGACTTTACAAATGACAATGAATTTTGGATGCACCTTTGGAGTCTAATGTAAAATTAACTTACCAGCTAATTGAACGGGCAGGCAAGGCCCCTGCGGCCAGCTCGCCCACAGGCCCGGTGATACCCCACCGCACCGCGCGGTCGCTGTAGGACAGGCCGGCTCCTCACAGAGGGGTGAGCTACGCTGTAAAGCTCCCACAGAGAGAGGGGAATACACACTACAGGACACGCCAGCTCCTCAAAGCGGGGCGAGCTACGCTGTACACCC
>WUAM01000273.1:410882-451799 GCA_024336885.1 Actenoides hombroni | reverse complement strand
CACACTACAGGACAGGCCAGCTCCTCACAGAGGGGCGAGCTACGCTGTACAGCTCCCACAGAGAGAGGGGAATACACACTACAGGACAGGCCAGCTCCTCACAGAGGGGCGAGCTACGCTGTACAGCTCCCACAGAGAGAGGGGAATACACACTACAGGACAGGCCAGCTCCTCACAGAGGGGCGAGCTACGCTGTACAGCTCCCACAGAGAGAGGGGAATACACGCTACAGGGTAAACTGAGCTTCAGCTGACCAACAGTAACTCACACTGCACCAACGCAAGTTCCCTCGCTCCAGACTAAGCAAGACTTCAATTCTACCTGGGACGAAAGGGCAGCTCCTTCCTCCTTGGACCTTACAGCAACATGCAAGTGAGTAGCTCTGGAGAGGGGCAGAGTAGGTGCCATGCAGGCAAAAACCTCTATCTCCCTTTTACTACTGCTTCAGGTACAGAAATCCCAGAACAGCAGGAGCATCCACAGTCTATGGACTACTTCAGAGAAGATTACAAGAAGGATTTATTAATTTAGTGTTTCTATTTTTAGAAAGGCGAGATAGAACTATTCCAGATTGCTTTCTGCATCAGGACTTCTCCAGCGTCTCAAAGTTGAGTAGTTTTATTTCAGGTTATCACAGAACTGGGAAATCTTGAGCCCAAAACTTTGAGCAGATTAAAATGCTGTGATTTTTCTACCGCTGTCTTGCTGGAAACCATTCTTACACTCATACCCCTCTGAAGATGTTAAGCATGTGCCAACTCTCCTATTTTAGGCTCATCTTCCATCCACCTCCCTTATAAGGGCAAAGTTTTCCAAGTTTGAATCAATCCAAAGCACAGATTATATATTAAAAGCATCATGCTACAATCCTAATTAAATTAAACAACTACTCAATTATGTCCCCTTAACTTTTGCAAAATAATGTAGATTATTAAAAAAAACACAAAACTATAAAATGAAGGCAAGATCCCAGTTTCAGTCTCACTCAACCAGCACAACTGCCTCCCAGAGTCTGAATGCAGGACTAGATGCAATGACCACACTACAGAGCTTAACAAACACAGACTTCAATAGGTCTACAAAGTAAAAAGCAAACCAAAACACCACCCCAACCCCCCAAAAAATCAAACTGAAAACAAGTTCCTAAACCAGTAACCATTCTCCATCCCTGTCCACTGCTGACACAGGACACCCTTAGAGCCACCTCCTCTTCACCAGACGGAAACTGGGGTTGTAGCTAAAACATGCTTTAGTCAACTGAAAACAAACGAAGAATTCTGCTGTATTTTTAATTTGGCTGTATCTTTATGGCTGAACTTTACTTGCAACCTTCACAAGTCAACTGTTTAGAGCAGATGGGAAACCAACACAGTATCCAATAGAAGGCAAAAACCTGTTTTTAAGGCAACAGGGCGAAGAAAGCATTACTGCAGTGAATCAAAACCACGTTAGCGAGCACTTTCTGAAGATCGTATCAAAGATAACTAAAAGGCTCAAAACCTAAATAAACATAGGCAGAGTAGGACAGGCTCCTTGCCATTCTGTGCAACAATGAGGAATATTCATTTTCCAATCTACTTCCAAAAATCCAACTGTCATATTCTGACTCACTTTTCCAGTTCTTATTTGTGATGAATTCACCCCTTCAACAATTGTAGCCTTCTTGCCAAATAACAAGACTACTTAACTATTTAATCTACTGCTTTTATATGGGAAGTGCTGTTACGTATTTCACAGAAGTTCCACTTCATATACTGGGGGCTTCACTCCTTCCTCAGGTGAATGTAACTAGGAGAGCTATAAAACCTGGGATTGGCATTACTCTCCAGGATGACAGCAGTGTGGGTAGAGATACCAAAGAAATTCCAGATTTCCTCTCATATTAAAAGTTTATTTGAAAGGTTATTTTAGAACAACTATGTAACTTCTCAAACCTCACTATTGTCGGGTAAACCTGCAGAAAAAAGTGAAGTTTTGTCAGGTATCTCAAAAGCAGCCCCCAAGCCCACATTTCTGTTCTGTTCTCAGTTCTTTGCAGGCCCACTCCCTGTCTCCAGGCAGGCCAGAGAGGACAGGCACGTTACAAGAGGATGCTGCTGCTCAGCCCTTACTCCTGAGTACAACATTCTCTTTATGTTTCAGTCTTCACGAGAACTAAAAGCACCAGGCTATCTCCAGAAGTTCATCCCGCTAAAACTCAATGACTTTTCTTGTGAAGAAATGAGGAATGCACAAGAGGCATCCTTCAGAATTGACTGTACACACACTGTAACAATGACAACCTGCCCAGGCACGCTTGAAAACCTACAGGTTTAAACCTACAGGTTTTGCTCTTCCCGTTTACATTTCTGCACCAAAGTACACGGCTTGGAACATGGAAAGGCACGGCAGCTACACAGGAGTCAACGCGGGGAGGCAGGAGCTAAATGACAACGTCTATCTTGAGAACAACTATCGTGTCCTGGATCAGGTGAAATCCATTTGTGCAGAACTGGACTACCCATGTCATCCTGTGATCGTGGTTTGGGAGCTGGTCCTTAACCCAGCTAGATACGACATAATAAAGCAAATAAGAGTTCCCAAGAGATGCAATGCTTGGCAGAGAGACCAGAGGTGAAGTAGGAGACTAAGTTACACTCTCAGCACAAGCAGCAGCCCAAAAGATACCTCGGCAGGGGCTGCATTTCCACAGACATCTTTTTATTTGGACAGAGAACAAACAACCCCAGGACCTTCCATAAACACCCAGCCTATTACTCAGGGATCTGATTTAGGAAGACATGTCAACATCACCTCAGTAAAGTCTTTTTGCTTTCCAATAAATGCAGTAAAAATGATTTTTTAAAGAAACAGAAGAATATTTAAGTTAAATTAATTGCAAATCCAGAAATCTTTCTCTAGTCTCCAATGCCAATTCTGCCCCACCCACATTTCACTGAAAACTTAGAAAAACAAGCCAAACGGGCAAGAAAGTCTCACAGCCTTCTCTTCCTCACAGTAAGAACGCCTGAGCTTGGCATGTATTAACTGCACTTCATGGCAAACATTCTATTGTATAAACATTTATGAATAATTTCTTTGTATTTAAATTAAAAATTCAAACGGGAATACAAGTCTGCATACCACAAAGGTTGTTTTAATTAGCGTAATGAAATTAACTCGTGTTAAATGTCATCCCATTTAACCAAGCAGAACCTGTGCATCCAACAAATTTTGAATAAAAATGCCATCAGACAGTACTGGTGATGGAAGCCAGACAGCCATATCAAGCACCCTAAGAGATACGGAGAAGTTGTAACATAAAAAGATAGTTTTAGTTCTAGAAACAGCATTTTGGCACGGGTGGAAGTGAATTAGCACTACAGCAAGTGAGTAAATTCATCTGAAAAGCAAAAACAACAGACATCTATTATTAGCAGTGTTACATACCAGGTTGTTCCAGCAAGACCTTGCCATTAGGACATATTTTCATACTCCAGCCACACAGATCCCAGAGGCTCAACCCACATTTCCTGATTTCTACAACAAAGAGTGTCATTAGCTACCAGCATCATCAGGAATGCAGCACTACAGTAACCAGACTTACAGAAACCTTTCATCTAGTTTGAGGAAAACAAAAGTATGGTGAGACTGGTATGACAAGTTCATCAACTTCTGAAGCTATGAACCATCAGCTTCAAACAAGACAGCTCAGCTAGTAAGCACACAGTCTCGCACGTAAAAACCTGTGCTGCATCTGAGTGTTAAATGGTCAGTTTAGTCTGCTCAGTCCGATTCTTGACTTCAGTTTAGTCTGCTTATTCCAGTTCTCTACTTCCTTTTGTTTTTATTTGATTCATATATCAAGTAATGTATAATTTTACAAGATATAGCTACTAAACCGAAGTCTCAAAGGAGGTTTTCCTTAAGACACAACTGTACCATGGGGTTCTTAGGAGCAGGTATTCAAAGTTGATTTTACTGCTGCTCAAAAAAATCTGTGCTACTGGGTTGGGGTTATGACTTTTCTAGGTCTTATCTTTTTCTCCAAGTTGTGTTTAACTGTTATTTTAATAAAACATTAAAATGCTCTTCTATGCTTAGATTCAGTCGAGTCTTTTAACTCCTGGTAATCTTATGACTTAATTCCTTACATTCCTGTATGTAATTTTGCTATGCCACAGCCAGTCTAGCTGCAGTGGGAGCCAAGACCTCTTGGTATTGGTATACAGACCCTCTGACTATGACTCTTACTGTTACATCCTTTGCCATCCTAATATGTTCTACTAAAACAGTATTACTGCTTTTATTTTTACTTTAACAAGCCCTTACATTGCCTTTTTCATAAGGCACATACCTAGATGAGGAACACAGCGATATAAACAAAGTCACTTCAACTGCTCATGTAAAACAAACCATACAGGTAAAAAAAAAAAAATGTGTGGGAAGAAACTCCCCAACATGCATCTGACAAAGAACATTGTTCCTGCTTCACCCCACTGGACACAACATCAGCTGGGGGACTCGGGAAACATCTTCCAGCCACCCCGGCACCAGCTCGCCTGGAACAAACCTCTGCTCCCAGGTCTGCTTGCACAACTCCTCATGCTTCTTGTGAGGTACCCAGGCTGGCTGTGGCACTGCCACCCATTTCCTGCCAACAAGTGTGCACTGAGCTTCTAGAGATCACAAGTTAAATATTGGAGGCATTTGTCCTGTTGCAGTTATCTGTAATTTGTTCACATAAATGTTGATTATGTTGGCCAGGCTGGTGGAGCAAAACCGCTCGCTATTCCCCTGCGTGACTGCGGAGCCCTGCATGCAGCTCAGCTGAAAAAAAAGCCATGACAGCAGTACTGCTGGCAAAGAGCTCCATTTGCCTTACCTGCAGGTCTGTTTCCCAGTGGCGATGATACGAGCGGCTGCACCAGTAAAACCTGCAGCCTTCGGGAAGATTGCCTTCTGAAAAGCTTTTGTTCAGGTAGTTACGATCAAGTACAAACAGTTATATCTCTGCTTATTTAGCTTACCGGAAATATAAAGGAAAAAAAACCCCAAACCAAACAACCTGCAGGATATTTTATCTTAAACATCCCTGATTATCTTTTAATATATGTATTTTTTTAAAAATGAAAACTGGAAAGTTTTCAGTGACACTCTTCTCATCACACTGCTTTTCATTAACTGTTTGATTCATACATCTCAGAACAGCAGCTCCAGCAGCCAAGCTACAATTACGCACTGAAGGCGACTGCACGATGAGATTAAGACAGTTCCAGTTTTATCCTGATTAAATCTACACACACCAAACTAACTAACTTCCATTACAAAGTTCTCAAATGTATTGGCCTTTTACAATTTTAATAAACTTTTTGTTGTTCCACATGGATACAGAGGGGAACAACACATTCAAAAGTGCAATGTGCCTGCCAGCTCCAAATTGTGACTCAACTGGCAAGTGTCCATCAAGGATGAAAAAGGGAGAACACCATCCCAGGTATGTGGAAGTTTAATGAAAATCAGGAGACGTCCACTCAGACATTCTTCTCTGTTTTTTCTTTTTAAGCAAGTATTTCAGTTGTTCTTAAAGATCCTATTTAGAGTTAAAGCCTCGACGGTCTGCGAGCTGCACAAACACAAGGTGACAGCCTCTGCCTTGTAACGTTTCCTAGGAAGGATAATGGCACCCTGCAGGGGTTTCCTATTCTTCTCAAGGCTGCTGGTAGCAGGGTAGTAAGAAGCTGTAGGTTTGGAAAATACTGTGTACGCATCATAGTAATTCCTTGTCCAACAGTTAAGTACATAACACAGGCACTAGAACGAATACACCCAGCTACCAGCAAAGGCATCGTGCCTCTAGCCTTCAGAAACTGTGACAGGCGAACTCGTG
The DNA here is from genome assembly GCA_024336885.1 of Actenoides hombroni. Lineage (NCBI taxonomy): Eukaryota > Metazoa > Chordata > Aves > Coraciiformes > Alcedinidae > Actenoides > Actenoides hombroni. Next base: position 445,930 of record WUAM01000273.1, on the reverse strand, counting down.
TCATTTCACGACTTTCTTTTTTAAAAGAATGAAGTTTCTAGTAACTTCAGGACAGTTGTTTGCTGAAGTTGAATATGGCCCAGTGTGAGTCAGGCCCCTGAGGTGAACATGCCAGGCATACCCAAAGCCATCACATCACAGTATCTTCTCAAAACAGTCTCAGTGTCAAACAGCAACAATGAAAAAAAAAGAAATAAAACAAAGGCCTATTGAGGTCAGTGGGACATTTCCAATAACACTGCTACGTACTTTCTAATGAGACTTGTTAGTGACTCATACTTCAGCTGCCTAACTCCCTTCACTGAACAGATCTTGAAACCTTCTCAAGCAGAAGTGCCTACACCACAGTGGTTCACACTATGCCTTTGATACTAAGCAGTGGAAGTCCCCGTGGGCTATATAGCTGCTCTCATTTTGTCCCATGAAATTCCATTCACTTTTGGATGATGTACGTTAAAGTCCAAATTTTCCTCCTCCCTTGCATCCCTGCAACATTTTTGGCAGCATACCATAGTCATAACCATCGGTTATAAAGCTGGGCTCACTTTACCACCAAAGCAGCAATGGAATTGCCAGAATCACTTTAACTGGTCAGCAGGAAACTCCTTCCCGCTGCATCCTCTCAATTTACCTTCCAAAAGTCACCATGCAGGTAAGAAGATCCCTCACCTCCAACCATGACACAGTGATCCCCTAAAACCAGACTCAGCATGCAACTACAGCAGCTGATATTCCACAAGGTGGTAACAAAGAGAACCATTTCTTTAAGCCATGGACAAGGGAAGAGACCGCGTAACCAGGCAGGGACAAAGTTTTTCTTGCCCATCCAAACAACTTAAAGCCCAAATCAAATTATCCATCCTGCCTAAGAGCAATGGCAGGCAATTTTGTAGTTCAGTTGAATACTAAGACATCAGTGCTGGAGTTAAAAATTACATCCTTATTGTTTCCCACTAATTAAACCCAGGAATGTTCGTCTATGAGTTATTAGAGAACATCATGTAGGTTACACACTCAAGACTTTGAAGCAAGGGAAATTACAGCTGGACAGTCATCAGTGCTGCTTTAGGTATTCTACAGTGTCATGCAAATGCATGATGATTGAGGGTTTTTTCTTATGTAACACCACTCTCCCATTAACTTTGTCTTCTTTCCTGTGAAGAAAAAAAAATATACAAATGTCCAAAAAAGACAAATGAGTAGAGAGACTGCATGGAGGTACCCCCGTCATCCTACACCCATCCCCAGACTGGGGAAATTTCCAGTGTAATCACTGTGACACTACCACAGAATGGCTGAGATTGGAAGGGACCTCTGGAGATCAACTAGTTCAACCCCCTGCCCAAAGCAGGGTCAGCCAGAGTGGGCTGCACAAGATCACATCCACATGGGTCTCAAATATCTCCACGGATGGAGACTCCACAATCTCTCTAGGCAACCTCTCAAGGCAATAACCAAAGTCTGTGTGCTTTTTCATTTATATTATGAGCCCATCCAAACACTACATCTGGGCATTCCTGCCATGCTGCACTTTGGAACATGAAAGATTCATCCAGCTTTGGGACGATACATGCCTCAAAGCCACTTGAAAGAAATGGGCTCCTGTGAACACAGTCACAAGACTCTCCAAACAAAACTTCCTCTCAATTCTATTTATATCCACATGATCTATTTACAGGCTAGAGCTGAGTGCCTCTGTATGGTTTGATTGAAATGTTCAAAGCAGTGTTTACATCCTTTAAAGAAAAACTGATAACTGATAACTGCTATCTGCCCTCCTATGCAATTCTAGGAGTGAAACAGAGACCTGCTACAGTTCAGAGTCTGCACATTCATAAGAACAGCTAACCAAGACTTGAGGAGCTCGGTAGCCCACTTGTGGAATCTCAAAGAAAACTGAGATCTTCCCATATGATATCCATGATGTCTCAACAAGAACTTCCAGAAACATTGAGAAGTCCTGGCAAGAGCAGTCAGAGACTCAGCCTCATCAAAACAAGAATCTGGAATCTTCCTGGACTTTTCACAGATAACTGGTTTTGCTTTGGATGGAACAGACCAAGATGCCACGGAGAAAGGCTGACCATTTGGCAAGGCAAACAAATTTAGGGTGTACCGTCAGCACTCCTTATGCAATAGGAGCAGAAAGTGGGAAGACTTCTCCAAGTAAAGAATCTTTAACAGGGAGATTTCTTCAAGGGATGCCTCAGTGTAGGAAGAAATCTGCTAACAGGAAAAAGCAGCACTTTTCTATTATTACAGAGACCTGAGATACATGGAGAATAAACTCCCTTGGTGGAAGATTTCAGACCTGCATCAGACAAGAAGCAGTCTCAGTAGAAGAAAACAACATCTTTACTGAGAAGCACCAGTAATTATGTCAACATTAACACCGCAGAAACAGTCATACCTTGATTCACTCAGAGGTGAGGGATGCAGTGCTGACTCCAAGGTATGTAACCCTCCAGCTGTAACAACCCTACAGAACTGATGTCATTTTGACACAGGAGGTGTGCCTGCTTCAAACCCCCCCCTCCCCACGAAATCTCTTATCCCCCTGATTAGCAGCTTTGTGCAAGCAAATAATGCTGGGCCACACCTGGGAATCTTTGATCTCTCCTGCTTCAGGGAGGAGGAATAACCACCAGCCCAGACAGATGGATGAAGTGGGTCAGAGCATTTCTTCATGGCATCTAGTTTCTTTCAATCAACAGATCTCCTGTCTCCTAGAGATGGCTCTTGCAGCCACAACATGCGACAGACAACTTCAAGGCAGGAGTCTGCTACTGAGACAGCATCTCGGAGTCACACCAGCACTTCATGAGCTTTTCCTCAAGAATCACTTTAGATGGGTACCACAGACACCTCAGAAAGCCTCACAGACTTCCCACAAAGTCTCCATCGAGCACTGAGAAAAGGAGAGGTGGACTGCTAGCAAACAGGCCCTCCAAACTACTGTCACACAGCAAGAGGCGTTTCAAAGACCAAATACATTGGTTTGAACTACCCAACTTCCTTAGGACTGCTCCAAGGCCACCAGTGAGACCAGACCCACTCGCTCTGCTGAAAATGAGATAGGAGAACCAAGTGCAGCCAGAGACCACCCTCCAACACATAGAACCTCGAGCATCTCGGCAGCCTGTACGTCCTGGGCAGCTCACAAGAAGTCGCCTTTAAAAGCCAGAGTCAAAAGCCACTAGATTCAAGAGGTCTTATAATGTTACCGAACAGCACCTACAGTTAGGCTGGAAAAACCCTCTTTGGTTCATTGCTGCTATTTTCAAACACTTACAGTCTTCTCAGACTAATATGTGTGAGAAACTAGCAACCAAAACCTGAAAGCTTTCCATATAAAAGCAATTCAGATTTCATTCAACCTCCTCTCAACCCGAACATGAGAATAAATTTAACCATATTAACTTTCTTCAGTTACTGTTTGCAATTGTACTTTGATAACATCCAAGTTGATATGTCCATAATAATCGGTTACAAAAGCTGGGCTTGCTCACATTTCATAAAGACTGAATCAAGGAAAAAAAATTTGGCAAGCTTAATTTCCAGCTTTAAGATATCCCTATTAAAAAAAGTGTATGTTACTCAGTTCAGTGTCACATAAATGTTTTCTGAAAGAAAAAAAAAAAAAAAGAGCATGTATTTAATTGCTGTTCTGAAAATCAGGGCCTGTGAAAAGTCCATATGTGGAAATGTATTTATTGTCATTTTTAAATGATTCCACATGTACAGTTATTCAAGTGTAAAAACCTGCATTTTCCAATACAGCAGATCAAACATGAAAAAGCTGGAAAAATGCAGTAATAGTGAAAGATTTATCTAAGAAGAAAATCATGACAATCACTGTTATGACTTTTACAGCACTAACTCTATTAAAACACATGTTCATGATGTGGCCAAAAAGAATTATACCATACTCTTACAAAAATATAATGAAAAAAATTAAAAAGCAGCAGTTTCCAAACAGTGGTCCAAAAGGGCATGGTCAGCACATGGTCCTACTTAGACTATTTTCCTGGTAAGTCTCTATGAGGAAAACTCACAGTGGCCTTGAATATACTGAAGGAGAAGAGCAGTTCCACTGCTAAAAAAATGCTGACAAACCCTGGCTCAGTTCAGATTTTTTAAAAAGTATTTTTAAGAAGTCACCCAGTCAACCTTTCCTTTCATACCTATTCAATAGCCACTAGAGGTTCTGCAGAAACAGTACTTAAGTCAAAACTAGTAATTATTTAATAGTGTTTTCAAACACATCCAAGCTGTTTTGGCAAATTGGTGTCTTTGGAGCTATATGCCTTATTTATAGTCTGAAAGGCAGAGGCTGCTCATACTGATCAATTATATAACCCTTTTTTACATCTGAAAAGCAAATATTAACTCTCAGGGTTTTTCAAGACCTGAATGCCCTCTCGTTAATTAGCTTTCTAAACCAAGTAAAAGCTGTTATTGTGAACATCATTCAGACAATATTTTGTTTAAATACCTGCTTTCATTCTATTCGGTATTTAAATTGATAGTTTCAATGACTCACTGGAATTCCACAGTAGAATGTACTATCCTTGGCAAAGCAGAGAAATTATTTTATCCCTTAAGTCACCCTTAAACTCTAGGCCGAAGAGAGAATGGGAAGCGAGAGGTTTGTCAGAGATGGACTGGCTTTCCCTTCCCTGAAGTCAAACATGAGACGAGCACAGGAACCAAGCAGCAGTTACTGCTCAGCTTCAGCCAAGCACAGGGGCAATTTCTGCCCACAGCAGAAATTGAGGAAACACCTAAATCTGTAGAGAAACGTGTATTTTTGCACTGAGCTGGCACAGCAGCCTTCCAGGTAGACACAGTGCTCATCTGAGTGTGGCACGGATCTGTACGCACTCTAGAGTGTAACAGACCACAATGTTATGCATGGCTGGCAAATAAACCCATGTTCACAAGTCCGTCTTCAGAAGGAGTAAAACAAAAATACCCCAAATACAACAGGCCCCGCTGGTATTTCTCACCCCAAACCATTCAATGGCTAAAGCCAGCTCAGCCACATGAAAGGAAGCTCCTCACAAAGACACTGGCAGAGCTGTAAGGCGAGAAGAGGCTGTTCATACGGTCTCACCCACCTCCAGACGGACTTCAGGGATTTCAAATTGGTAACAATTTCAGTATTACTATTGTTCTCAAACTCACCATGGCCTCATAAAAACTACATCCCGGCAACAATCTACTGCTCCAGAAGTGAGCTTCTAGTCTTCCTGATACCCACTAAATTCACTTTTGACTTTGTCCACCCGATAAGAAGCCAACGCACCTTGCCAAGACACACGTAAGGCTGGCGATAAGCAGGCACGTATGTTCCAGACCATACTTTGTACCGAACAGTCAGATTTACATTGTATTGTTAAAAAGTGATTTTTTTTCCTAACTCATTTGTATTTCAAGCTGTTTATAACTCGATTGGCATTTATGTAGTTGTACTACATACCAAATGCTGCTGTATGGCCAACATGAACTGAAGAGGCAAAACCCTGTCACATGTGCACAGTCTACTCAGAAACAAAACCACCAAGTAAGAATAAAACACTTTTTTCTTTTTTCCCCTAACAAGTTTCATATAGTGTTTATTTAAGGTTAAATGATTATTTTCTTCCTGTAATAGCAACTTTTTCAAAGTTGGTTAAAATGTTTGCTGTTACAATCTCTACAGGTTGCTAAACACTTTGAGGGTACAAAGTCACAAGCTCTGTGGCTCCGTCACCGCCAGCACAGCCTCCCCAGGAGACACGCACACCAGCTCGATGCCTGTGCTCTTCAGTTTTGTTAAGAACACACAGCAGGTTCCACTCCACCATGCAAAGCTGCTGCTTCTGAATTCCCCATGACCACAGCAAACACCAAGTCGGTGTGTCCTTTCCATGCAGCCAAAAAGGTTTAAAAGATAATCCAGGACATCAGAAATCACAAGATTTGTGTAGAATGCAATAAAAAAACCTAAACAACAACAACAAAACCACACAACAAACCAAAAACACAAACCAAAACACAAACAAGAAACAAACCACAGAACAGGGTTTCCCTACACTGACAGAGTGAGGAGGCCTGTCAGCAACCCCTAGAGTGTAGGATTCAGAATTTTTTCAAAAGAAGGTTTTGTTCCCCCCAGACATCCTTCCAGGTAGTGCTGTTTGTCATAGCAGCGCACTTCCATCCATTTATGTTATTAGCAAAGCAGTATATATGCTGGCATATTTACTTCTCTTCCTTGTCACACAAATGCAGTAAATCCCAGCTCTTGAGACAAGTGTCCTTGTGAACCAGCTTCTGAAAGGAAAAGCTGATGGTACTTAGTGATGCACAGTCACAGGTACAAAAGCGTTGGAAAGTTCTCTGAAGAGATGTGTCCCACTAGAGCACAGAAGTTTCTCAAGGAACAAACCACAGCTGCCTGTGTTTTTAGGAATCTTGGCAGTAAATATAAAAAAATAATTAAAATGTGATGCTGTATCTCTTTCAAAAAAATAAAGTATTTCTCTAGTACTTCTATTGGCTCAGCGAAAAGAACACGTCTCCACAGGGATATTCTTCAAAGAAAAAAAAAAAAGCATAAATGAGTAAGCCACAATAAATAAGCAGATCACATAAAACCAGATCGCATGATAGGGGCATCGGAAACCCAGGCAACCAGGGCAACTGCTCCAACTACCCAACTTCCCATTCTTATTAAAAAGATGGCATCATTTTGTCTGCTTCTGTGAAACAACACTATAAAACATATACTTGAGACCTCAAAACAGTTAACTCCATAAAGCAAAATTTAAGAAGTTTCAGACCATTATCAGATTGGGGTTTTTTCCCCTCTGGCCTACCTTAAAATAGTTGATGAGCGGGTTTAGGAAACACCATGTAAAAACATCATGAGAGAAAAACTATACAAACAGATTTTAAGAACATTTCTCCAGAATACAAAAATCATCAATTACTTGCCTAAATCTGCCCTAAAGAAGTCTTGCATATATATTAGGAGTGCCCTTGGAAATAGTAATTTCTTCTTTTTCAGGATTGAAAAAATCTTTGATTGGCTGACAAGTTTTATTCTTTTGTTTTCTAGGCACAGTGTAATATTTTAGTATCACAAAATTTTCAACTAACGCTTGAAAAAAAACAATGCTCAAGCATACCCTTATGTCAGTAGATCTGCTCAAAATGCCACCAGAAACAAACACTATCACACTCACAATGGATAATTAAACACTCTTCATACCTAGTTCACATAAAATTGTTAAAATACACAGTTCTGCTGCAAAGTTGAGGAGCACCCTGACCTCTTAATTCCAAAAACCTCATTCATAAATGGTTTTTTACACCAACATACAAAAATAATAGCAATTTCAAAAAAAAAGGAAGAGGGGGAAGGAAAAGAAAATAAGCAAAAGAGCAAGTATTCAAGGCTGTAGCCTTGAACCTAGTTTTAACATGAGAACAAGGTAATACAGTTGTGAAGTACTTCTGACAGCAAGCGTTGAGCAGCCCATCAGCTGGGATGTGTGCCTGGCCCGACGGAGCTCCTTCCCTCTCAGTACTGTTGACTTCTGCCCAAGAGTTCATTAAAATAAGCAGGTCGTATCTATCAGAAGTACAGAAACATGCAATAACTACAGCCTAAACTGAAGACAAGTAAATTTGTACTGATTTACTGAAGTAGGTCTTTTTAACCCTGCAAAGAAATTAAATGTTCCAACCGGCAAATGAAGGTAGAGAATTCTCAAACCTGCATGTACCAAACACACAAATGGAAAGAAAGGAGATGCAGTAAACCTGTTCCAACACGCTGTACATTAGAAATCTGACTCTCATATTTCATAGGAGCCAAACTAAAAGAAAGACACAATGAAAAGCAGGTTAGGAACAAGGTAAAACAAAAACTGTGCAAAGTTTCCACACACCGTGGTATTGAGGAAACCCATTAAGACACATTTTTGTAGTTTAAAAAGGTCAAAAAGAAAACAACCCAGAGGATTTATTCTTCTGTCTTTGAAGACACACACACACACACACACACACTTCACAAGTGTCCTTGGATCTGAAGTTAAACACACCTTCCCTACAGACCATGAAATTGGCAGTATAGGACAAAAATGTTTGGCTATAGCAAGATAACTAAACCAAACACCCGTAAGTCAGCAGAAAATGTTAGAATGTTAGAAAATAAATGGACTGAAGAGTACTAATACTTTACAGTAAGGATTTGAACTTTATGTATGGTAGTCTTCTGAAATTACAGAGTCAAAGAACAACAGCACAATGAAAAATTCCAGCAAAAAGCGATTTCAAAGACGACAAAATGCACAGAAAAGCTACTTGTCCTTTTGTGTCCGGCACACTGAAAGATGGCTTTGCAATCACAGCTCTCTTGGGCTATTTGTAGGATGACAGGTAATTATTTACACACAACTTTTTGGAGCAAAGACGAATGTAACATAGAGTTAAGGCAGGCAAACGAAAGGCAGCTGAAGCCCCAGCTGATCTCTCCGAAGCGCTCCCGACGTGGAAAGCTTCTTTCACAAGAATTCCTGCTAATTTACAACAGCAGAGGAACCATCCCCGGACAGCTGGGCTGGGATTTTACTCTGCTCTTGGTTATATTACATTCCTGGTGACAAAAGTTGTTGACATTAAGGTTGAATGGTAGAACTGGCGCTAGAATAAAAACAGTCTTGTATATCCTTCCAACATTTTTTCACTACTGACAGCACTTGAATGGCCCAAGAACTTTGTTTAAAAGTTCAAGTACAAGACAAATTTCACAAAATGCGATCAAGGAAGTAAGTCTGGCTTACACTCTGCCTTACAAAAGGCTGATGTTTTATTGGCTTTCCATTGGCAAAGGCCAGTGGTACTCTGTCACCGCCTTTGAAATCCTCCACCCGTTTCTTCTTTACTCTCCAGTTTCTAGGAAATGTCTAAACTCCAGGCCCAAATGTTTTAGGACTCATTTTCCCCAAAGACCATTCCCTACGGGACAAGCTTGCTCATGGGGCCAACTGCTATATAAAGGAACAGGACTAGTGTCTGAAAACCAATCAGCATCTACATCACCATTGAATGGAATCACTGAAATTGCTGCACCTTCGCCGCTTGCTAGGCCTGCAATCAGCTCCAATCATGGCCAACGTGGTGCAGAAGATCAAGAACTGGGCTTTAAAAGCTCAGCTGCTTTCCTAACAGGGCTGTCACTGTTGCAAGATGTGACTTGGAAAGCTTATGAGGTGCAACCGAGCACTACTCAGCTGGAAATAATAGAGTGAGACTTTCACAAGAGCCGTTAAAAACCAAGTGTGCAAGTGATGCAACACCAGTAGATAGAAAAAGGACAAGAAAACAACATCTAGAGGAGAGGAACAAAATGCATTTATGTGAAAAGTAAAATTGTTATTTGACTTTTTTTTCCTCATAACTCTTTGCCTGGTAATAACAGTGCATATTTTAGTAACATCCATTTGTTTATTACACTTGGGAGACAGCTAAACACTCATTTAATTTACAGAACAGCACCAGATGCAATAGCCCAATCTTTCCACTTCTGCCAGAGTTTATGACTATTTATTCACTTGGTTATTCGAATCATGAGAGGCTGGAATTGTAACTTCTTCTATTGACCAAATCCTGAGATATACAGAAAGTATATAACCACTTAATTCACATCATTATGTTGAAACAATGTCATACATGTTGTCCATACTAAAACACAGAAATTCATGACTACTGAAATCACCATTTCAGCTCTCAATTTAGGAGATTTGGGAACAGAAACCTTACAATTTACTTGTGCATGAAAAATAAGAGTATGTCTTAATTTAGAATTTCCTGACTATTACTGATGTAAACAGTGCAACAGAAATTTATGTACTTTTTAGAGCTTGTAATATCTTAAAATATGTTCCTAAAGGACAGTTATAAAAATATCCATCATAGTATTTGTAGTCAAACATACAAATTAATGTATTTACAACCAAACTAACATGCCATAACAGTTTCTTTGCCAAAAACATTTGTCACTTGAGAAGAATAAACAAGTATCTTAAGTTTAAGCCTTCTGCAGTTCAAATTTCTCATGTTATTGCCCTTCCACATACTTCTCTTCATTTATCTCCATGACTGTGTTATATTAAAATGCACATAAATTCTGCATTTGGTAAAGAGAGATGAAGAAAGATTTTTCTTAAAGCTGGAATTGTGAATGGTGTTCAAATGTATGCAGATAATCTTACCAGTTTTGCAGTGCTGGCACCAATTAGGTCCCATTCATTTTTATGGTTTCTGTTACCGAAGGGAAACAGACTGAGAGCGCTCCATTTGGTTTCTTAAATGCAGAAAAATGAAAAGTATCAGAAGCACAGTTCAAAGTAGTGCTCATTTGAAAGCTGAGGAAAAAATATTTTTGAAAAAGAGAAGTCATTAACATTTCCAACCATTATTTGAAAGCTCTTAAGGGAGAAGCTGAGAGAGGTTAGCACAGGATTACAGTGATGGCATCACACACACACGGAGACTCTGGTATAGTGGAGCAAGACAAGGCAGGGGGGGCATTATGTAAAAGGAAATACATAAATGAGTCAACAATTATATCTATTGCTTTTAAAACACCCATGAAATTTTGTTCCACCGTGTTCAGCAAACTTGATCAGATTCCCTCCCCATCTTACTGCTGTAACCACATGTCTTTTTTCTAACGTTTTGTTTTCTCCACAACCAAATCCCATTTGGAAGATCATAAACTTGTTAGGGCAAAGGCAAAAGCAACAGCACCCAGTTTCTGTTCCTCTCCACATATCTTCCCAGCGCACGGGCGTGGGGAGCCAGGGCCCTGCTGCGCCTGCAGGCTGCTCAGCTTCAGATTAACACACTCCCATTGTCTACAAGACAGTGTTCATCAGGAAACACGAACCTACCAAAACCAGTCCCTTGTAAGAACCCTGCTAGTGCAGGATTCAGGATGACCCTTGCAGCGAGGGTGAGAGTACTGCCCCAAGACAACCCCCTGAACAGTCCCAGTGCTCACTACAGGTGTGTAAAGCCCTCACTTGTATCGGACAAGTTGGCAGGTTTACAACTGGTGTCCCTTCACTTCACTCGTTTGTCAAGGAGTCAGAGGCTGTCATAAAATAACACAGATCATTGGAATCTAGCTAGGTCAGTGCAAAAATTTAAATTATACACTTGATTATGGATAACAAGACTGCCTCCTCCTTAAAGCAGGATCACAAGAGTTTCTCAAGAGCCACCATAAGGCAGTGAAAGGAAAAAATACAGTGTTAATCTCCTCAGGTGGTCAAATGCTTCTCTAGCAGAGTAAGATGCTTTCAATTCTTTTCTTCCAAAGCCTAAAGAATGGTCAAACCTTTTTAGGTCATTTCTTCAGTAAGCTTGTAATTTAACTTGCTGTGCAGAAAGTAAAAATACATTTTGTGGTAAAAGTTTAATCTACTAAAATATAAGTGTGCATGAAAGAAAGACAATTAAGTTTCATCTGCAAAAAAATATTAAAGCTGCCAATATAAAGTGCACACATGAAAAATTAAGCCTATAAAAATATATAATGAAAGACATCTGGCAGAAATGTCAGCCTTTGCATGCTTGTTTTGTCAGCTGTCAAATCATGGTAATATATGATGGTGAGAGGCACACTGACAGCAGCATTCCTGCTATTTTAAAGAACAATCATAAAGTACATGCAGTTATAGGAAAATATCTGCATTGCTACCAAAGTAACTTGAACGGGGCTGGTGGTCTTGAGAAAATACTAATGCTTAATGCTTTTGCCTCTCAAATGGAAGCCTGTGCAGGACAGGTCCCAGATCATTTCTTTCCCACACAAATGTTTTTGGAAAGGTTGCCTGGAGTTCTGAGCAATTACACACGCAATTCTTCACAGAATTATTGTAGGTAAATACTGCTCCTATGCAGCAAGTGACGTAGGGTCAAGAAATGCTATTCATTATAGACTTTGTCAATCAAAAGAGTCTTTTAAAAGTATATATAAGAAGAAACAAAAGATTCTTCCCAATAATTCCCTTCTTGTTTTTATCTCAACAAGTGAATTCTTTTGATATGTTTTTCTAATTTAAAAAGTCAGTAGTTTTCCCTCTATGTAAAACGCTACTTCCAGATACACTTTGTACTTTTAGGATCATAGAATCATTTAGGCTGGAAAAGATCTGTAAAGACCATCGAGTCCAACCATTACCTCAGCTCTGCCAGGACACCACTAAACCGTGTCCTTCAGCACCACAGCCCCACGGCTTTCAAATCCCAGCTTGTGTGTGCCGCAGCGGTGCAGCAGGTCACTGACCACCTCCCCCTCCTTGCTGTCCCTCCTGGAGCTCTCACAGCCACCCACCGCAGCACGCCAAGTACCTGTGCACCTCAAGCACTGAAAAATGAAAAACCTCAGCAGGAGGTCCTATTGTCATCCTCCTGTGGTCCACCCAGACCAAAAAGAAGTGAGAAGGAGAATGTTAACATAATCTTGATACAGGGTTTTCATTTAATACCTATCTTTACAAAAATAATAATTGAGCAGTAATACCATAGGAATAAAAAAAATCTGTCTGAGGTGATGCCACATACCTGAGGATTTTATATAGCATTCTAGTCATCATCTCCTGGAAACCAAGAGGGCAGCAGTAATAAGAGTTAGTCATAAAGACAGCAACCTAGTTTCCTGTTAAATATATAATCAAGCTGCAACAAAAAACACATTACTTTTAAATAACCATTCCTTAAAAAGCACGCCTGAATTGTTTTTGCTGCAGTCAGGAAGCTAAATCAGGCCTGAACTTACTCACAGCAGGCACACTGGGCCATTTTAACACTCAGAAAAGTGAATGAAAAAAGTTTTCACTAGAAAGTAAGTTTAGTTACTGTTTCTTTTGTTTTATTATTTTCTCCTTTGTAAAGTTAATTTCTGCCCTGATGTTATGAACTGGAAAAGCTTTAGCCTTTCTTCCACTGACTGAGAAAGGAGGAAAGCCAGGTGAGCCAGACAGGATAAAACTAACACTCCTGGTAGCAGAGACACTGCAGCGGGCATGGGACTTGGTGAGTCCCGGAGGGAGCTGGCAAGTGATGGGCTTTTCTGCGGAATCACCAGTACAAACATTTTATTAGGTGTCGCTTTGCAAGATAAACAGCAGCAAAGCCATCCAGCCGCTGAACCGAGGAACCAATGAAGCCCAGGTTAAAGCTGGCTGCAGTCATGCTGTAGAACCCCTGTTTGGGGCAAGTAAAACAATGTGTATTGTCCTGCTGTCCTCAAGTGTGGCTGTGGCCTTGCCAGGAGCGCCGGACCTGGCTGAGGGCATCCTCTGCCTCCCAGAAATCTCTGAGGAATGTGGAGCTGGCCAGCAACAGCTTGAGTTCATGATTCTTGTCTATACCATGTTACCAGAGAACTTCCTCCTCAACCTTTTTATTGAGTAACACATAAAACAGACTAACTCCATAAATCTCACTGCTTTCACTCATCCAAATGGGAACGAAGCACGTAAAAGTTCTCATAGTGGTTTATGTCTACAATCACTCGCACTAAAAGATATATGCATATATATACACACACATATATACGTACACATCCACCTCACTCTCTTCAGTAAGCTTTTGTTATCACCAAGACTATTAAAATGAAGCTTTCCACATGAGCAGTAGCTCAGTGAAATATCGCTGCCATTTCAAATGCTTTCTGTATAATATCAAATACTGCCAAGATACTTAATCAGATTGATTATCTGAGGCTGAAACAAACAACTTGCAGCACCGACAGCCAAAATCATTATGTTAGACATGGGGAAGGACAAATGAAGGCCTGCGCTGCCCCACTGCCAGAGAACACTGCACATTTTCTTCCTGCCTCTACCTTGAAAGTCAACAGAGACTTATAAAAAACCAGTGGCTGTTAAGACACAGCACTACAGCTAGGCCATACATGGAAAAAAAAGACTTTACATTAGTACAATGAATGGATTTGTAATCTGCATATTCAACCTCAATTTCTCAGCGTATGTCAAGCTTTTCACACTTCTCTTCAGAGAAAGGGAGTTCTATATTTAATTACCCATATATATCTCAGAAGATTATATTAATATCGTACATGACTTCTATCTATCTATTTTGAAGCACATAAGACAGTGTCTTGATATACCGTATCTTCTGATTTTTAATATAGAAGTCTTAAAGCTCACAAAAAAGGTGTTTCAGTCTCCAGCTGAGAAGCAGGAAGAGTAAGGTGCTTGGAAATTTAGTTTGACAAACGTGTCAACACCTCTGCACTTGACTGACTCTGTGCCCTCAGCCATCCATAATTTCACTCTCCCATAATGACTTTCTGATGCCAGACCAGGGTTGCCGACAGGTGAGGTCCTCCTTTCACCAACAGGATGGCAGCCACCTACCTGACCACGCGTCTTCTTGCACCCTGGAGCAGCGCGGGAGGAAGGAAACAGCAAACAGACACACTGCCCCACAAACGCACACAAACATGTTTTGTCTCAGTCATGATCACGAGTTTCATTTCCTCTAGAAACCAGACTGAAAATGAGGAGGGTAGGACACAGCTATCAGATTCATTTATTCTCACACCTTTTTATCTCTCTCCTACCCACTTCCTCACTAGTTTTTGGTCAATCTTCCCTGTTACTTTGTACTGATCATCAAAGAGAAGCTTGGGAAACATTCTGTCATCTATGTAATTCTTGTAAAAGCACCAGGAAGTAAAATCCTTTCAAAAGAAGGATCCCAGGGAACTAGGGAAGCAGCACTTTGGCTTTTTACCAGCCATTTCACAGCGAAGGTAATTAGTCAGCTACATACCACTGTAAGCAACTCCAGCACAAACCCAGCTTCCCTCACCACTTGCTCTCTCTTCTAATGATGCCAAGATCGTGACAGGCTTACTTAGCATCATTATTGTTTCCAATTTCAAACCCTTATACTTAATTAAGTTTCAGCTCCAGATGATCTATCTTAAACAGCCAAACAAACCAGAAATACTCCAACCCCATTACTTCACCTTCCCCCCGCCATTACAGCAACAATGCATCGGAAACACTTCAGGAGGATTTTGTTTGTGTTGAATAGCTAAGATTTGGTAAGTGCTTGTGATAAGCTGCTTTTGAAACAAATTACATAGAGTAACATATGCTTCTGAAACAGTAAGTATCCAGATGCTGGTCAGCCTTTTCGTATCAAGAGAGATTCCTATGTATCAGGAGCAAAAGTCTGTGGCAGAAGTCATATGAAAAGCAGAAAGATGACTGATCAGCTGCATCCCATGCATATTAGGTACAGTCTCCCATCACCTGACAAACTGTCCCTCTGTCTCCTGTACAAAAGCCTATGGGATCTTTTTGGATCAAAAAGTATCAGACATTGGCAACTGCTCTTAAAGTTTTATGTAATACATAATTACACATGCGTGTGCACACACACTCATACCCCCACCCCCAATGGAATTCCAAGATTTCCATTCAAATGCAGAAAGAAGAGCTGAAAAGTTTGGGACGGCGATCAGCATCTCAATACTCCTTTCAAGAACCAACAGGAAATGATAACTAATGAAAAATTCCAAATATTATTAATACAGGAAAGTATGTCCAGCTTTGACAACCAGCGCAGTCATGGCATAAACACTTCCATCTTCAGTAACTGCTAAAACAAACACTCTTTTACAGGCTTCGACAGAGAACAGAATTCATTTCCCCTTTACAGCTGCACTGCTTCAAAGTCAATTAAACGTCAACGCGACAGCCTTCCTCGCATGGGAGCAGACCTTCGCTCCGTCATCTTCGCTGGACACCACCAGAAAGCAGAGACTCTGAAAGGGGGAAATCAAGGTGTTTTTTCTTAAACACCTAATGAAACGTTCATCTTACTTGCTGCGAGAGTTGTTTTTGCCTTGCTCATCTATTCTGTATTTCAAGACCCAGCTACTACAAACACAGCACAGGTCTGAAGGCAAAGAGTTCACTGGAATAGAGCTTATTTTCATGGATACTACTCAGTTACCAACTCCTCGCTCTGCAATACATGCGCTTCTGCCAGTGAAACTCCAGCTGACTGAGCTTTTATCAATGCTTACAACCTATACTATTTCATTTGCAGGTAGCCATCACCCTACTGATTTTCTCATTAATATCTGGAAGCCACACAGTTTAGGTTCCTACCCTACTCTCTGCCACTGACTTCCTTGTACAACCCCTACCTCGCAAGCTTCACATTGTGAAGATTAATATACATTAACCTCACCATGAAGCTTAATATATATTAATTTCACAGAACAACAAGGATGATAATAAGAACTTAATAGTGAGCAGGAAGGCTATTGGCCAGATGTCAAACTGACCCTAACAACGTGTACAGGCCACTAAATTGAGCATCTTGAATAAAAAAGACACACCAGGTAGGTAACTGCAGCAGCCATTTGCAAAGAGCAGTCAAGAGTACTTCCTGAGATTCTGCAGAGAGCTGGCTGCTCACATGACAATGAAGCAAGCTCTGCTTGCTTCCAGATGTTAAACTGCATTAAAGAAAACTAAAAATACATCAAACCGTGCCCTTACTACTGGTTTCCCATGAAAGCTGCTGCTGTTGCCATTGGAGGAAATGACATGATCGCACAGAGGAGATGTCTTACGAATCACCTACCGCAACACAGCCCAAGCTCCTGCCGGCAGGTTTGCAGGGTGACCAGAGCTGTCAGGCCAGATGATCCCTCCAAACTGTGACTCAGAATTGCCCACAATACTGAAGAAGTTTTCCATTAGGACTTTGAATGTATTTATCACTTCTCTATGCATGCTAGAAGCAAGCTTCAAAAAAAAAAATCTGTACCTCTTCCTTTATTCTTAGTGAAATTTTGTACTTAGAGAAGAAATATCTGAAATACAGACTAAAGTACCCATCTACTATCAATAAAAAAAAAAAGAGAGAAAATAGTAGCTAATAAAAGCAGAATGTTGTCACATGAAACAGTCTGTATATATTGTGTTTTTAAGTGCCATTCTTTTTTTCTTTTTTGAACCCCAGCCTTGGGCCAAGTTGAAATTCTAGAGACAGCCTGATGGTTTGTGGCCACATCGTTTGGCAAAACCCTGAAGTTTATATTCAGAAAATCTCCGTATCTCAGCTACTAAGAGTTTGAACCACTTTTCACCTTCTGAAGGGTCATCTCAGGGTTAAGGGAAAGACAAATCAAGACAACTTCACCTATCAGTAGCAAAAATCACTCATATTCACACTTGATAGAAGCAGACATCTGAATGCCTCACACTTGATAGCAGAAATCTGAAGACCTCTGTTTCACGAGAGGACTTTGCAATTGAGGTTGAACCCACCCTCTTTCCAAACAGCTCCAAGGAAGGACCTTGGGGGCACACTGCAGCCACTGGCCAGTGGGCCAGCTCAGGGGCCAGCTGGCCTGCAGCTCTGCCCGCCACGGAGAGATGGTGTGTTTTGTTTAAGCCTTTACTTGTTAAAATCCTCTGGGTTTGGAGGCCTGGGGAAGTGTTCTGGTGCAGCGCTGCTGTGCTCTCCTTACCCCAGCACCACTATTTTTAGCAGGCAGCAGAGGGGTAGCTGCAGGCCCTCTCCTGTCGCCAGCAGCTCTCCAGCCTGGCGTGTCGGAGCAGCCCAGCTCCCGCACGCTGCCGATTCTTCGGGCAGAGCTAGAAAGCACAGAAAAACTTTCATACCCTGAAAAATTCCTTCCACCACACGTGTACAAATCTGGTGACTATGTTATCCTACCCAGTATTTCCTTCAAAAATCACAAGTCCTCAGAGCTGGTCAAGGCATTTATCTCCACAGCTATTACCGACTTCAAAAATATGCTGAAACGTGATGATAAACAAATAGAAAATTGATTACAAATTGATATACATAGAACTGTGCAAGAATAAATACACTTGTGTTGTTGAAAAATAGAGCAAAACAGCATTCTCAGAAGCAACAGCAAGTAAATTCTGCTAAATATGCAATTCAAATGATGCACAGCCACAGTTACTCAAATTAGAAATCTTGGGTGAAACGCAGGCACGTGGTACGTGACGGGCTGGCAATGGAAAGTTCTGCAGGGCAGGCCACGCTTGGAGCGGTGCTGGAACCCAGCCCACGACTCATTTCAAAACCCATGTCAAAAAGTCTTGTGAAATTTCTCAGTATAGGCAGCACACACTGCACAGCTTGTCTCCCTTCAGCGCGCCCCAAGAGACACTAAGTGCCATTAAAGTGATGTATTAAGCTAAGCTGCTCATTGTATTAATTTATACTCTATGACATCACAAACTGTGGATGTTTAAAAATTCAATTTCATTTGTAAGAGAGAGAAATATGTAACCTGCTAAAATATGACCAGTATGTTATAGGGCTTTTAAAGGTGAACTGCAGATGAAAAAAACTGTAACAGCAACATGCACAGAATACCCAAAATAAAGTAAGAGTGAGGAGCAAAATTTTTGAGTGAATTCATTATTAACTGAAATCCCACCTTTACCCCAACAAATTCAAGTTACTAATTAACTGCGAAATACTCCCTTTATGCATGACACAGCATAAAACATTTGGGTACTTGTATTTCAATACTTTTCAAATTAATTTTAAAGGTTTTGACAGGATGATACGTGCATAAACTTGCAAAGTATTCAAGCTGCTTCTCTGTCTACTTACAAAAAGCAGAACTACTCCCTTCAGTTCCACAATCATGTGAATGTCATTTAATAATCAATTTCTTTATAAAAAAAACAAACAAACAAATACTCTTCTTGTTGGGGCACAAAACATTATTTATGCCAGCAAAAGAAACACAAAATAATTCTCCATGTGTAACAACTGAAGACAAAATAAATAACACTGAAGACAAAACAAATACTAAACCCTATCCCCACCTCAGGTAAAGATGATATTTTTCCCTTACCCCTCAATCGTATCCATCTCCCAAATACACAGTTGATGGTTAAGTAAAAGAAGAAAAACCAAATTGTAACTTTCAACTTCAAGGTAAATCTTAAAAATAAGCCCCATTCACGTAATCCCTCAGTCATCAGGTGACAACCCTAATTTAAACCAACCAACTCTCCCGCACGGCTCCATTAGAAGGTGGTAGCCAGCACCTCCAGTCATTTAAAGACATCCCATTTTCCTTGAGGTTAACCAGACAGCAAATCAAATAATCCCACAGAGGATTCGGAGCAGGCCTGACCCATTACTGAAGTGTTAAACGAGAATTTCAAAGACTAACTCCACTGTCACCCTTCCCAGAGATAATTTTTAATTCCCCCTCTGAAATGTGAAGTTAAGTCAACGCTCGATGTTTTATCTCACAACATAAGCAGACAAAAATACTGCTAACAAAAACAATCTAGGCTGATTCTTGTTTAATGAAATAGCAAAGGGCCATTACTTCAACATTTTAATAGGCAAGTTATCTCTAGCATTTTTTTTTACAATTTCAGTATTAATTCACAATGTAGGCGGATAGAAGCAGACATTTTATTTACTTTTGAGGAAATTAAATACATCAATATATTTTTATTTTCCCTATGTAATCCAGAAACAACAGTGAATCTGAATTCTGCATACGGAGAAAATAATGAGGGCTGGCCCCATTTTACAGCTAAGAAAGTGAGGGACCTACAGCTCAAGCGATTGCTCGGCACAGCCCTGGCAAACCTGGCACCGAAGAGCCAGCTCCTGGCTCTCCATCAGGAGGACCAGCTCCGACCCTGCCACCACCCAGGGAAGATCCTCCCTGTCGGTATCACTGGAGGGGAACATCCATCACGTGCAGGGGCGAACACTTCTCAGTCCCCAAACTCTACAAATGCTTCCTGCCGCCTTCTTGAAATTATTTGTTGATTAAACAACAGCAATAAAAAAGTTATCCAAGGCAATAATGTGTTCAATTTTTGTAGCTGACCCTCAGCCAGCCTGAATAAATTGTTTTAACTGCCTATTCAACACAAGAACAGCAGAATCCTGGCACAGTAAGAGCCACAGAGCCCATTACTGGTGTGGCGTAAGAGCAGCTGATATTACCTCAAATAAAGCAACAGGACAGAACTAAAAGCTGATCACGCAATCAGTACAAGTTACAACACAGAAACAAACATGTGCACAGAACCCCCCCCCACATTTTCAATTATTAAAATAATACATAGTGTTCTCATCGTGGCAGGTACGCACCCTCACAGAAAATCATGTTGCATTAATTTATTCTGCTCCTCAAGACATTGCCTGTGTAAGAAAATACCAGTTCCCTTTTACTGACTTCCTTCCCTGCCAGTAGTAAGCAAAAATCAGTTAAGAAACAGTAAAATGCAGTGTTGTCTTCACATTCAGCTAATGCAAGTGAGAAATATTTCCAATTATCAGAATACGGTTCAACCCAGTGTCGGATTTTACATTTCCATCTTTCCTGTATTGGCAGCTAGCCCAGCCTCTCGTCAAGAAACCCTCCGATTTCCCTTCTCAGAATCTCTAAAAAAAGTCCCTCCTCCCCCGAGGAAACTCTAAGGGCAGGCTCACCCTCTTCCTTTCTCAGCTTCTGCAATACAACTTGAGTAAAAATTATTTGCGCACAAGCGTAGCAGAGTACAGCTCATCGCGAAAAAGTTACCGCTGTGCTTACATGATGAGATTTCCACAAAATCAGAACAGCAAGAGCAGTCCCCAGACCACATCAACAGCAAGAAAGCTACGGCCCACGGCCCTTCCCAACAAAACACCAACTACTCACTACCGGGTTTACTTTAAGGGTTTATTTCCACCTTTGCTAGACATGTTATATACGGCTGTAATTCTTACTGCTCAATTGCTCTGAGAGATCTAAATACGTCCCGTTTTGATCTTTTCAGGTTTTCAAGAATTCACCAGTTCTACGTGGCAAAATTCTTCACGTTGACCTTATCAAATGATTTGGAAAAGGGATGCCGTAGGCAGTGGCAACCATGTGAAACTTTAATTTGTGTTGTATGTTTGTAGTCAAAGGTACCCATTTAATTACGGACAACGATTCCTCTGGTATGAGGAACAAAGCTCTGCCTATCATGGATTTTTCAGTTTAGCCAGAGAACAGGGAAACATCCACCTGTTTCACGTTGCACAAATACTCAGTCACCAAGAAAAAGCGCCCTTGTTTCAGATACTTCACGTGGAAGGACGTCAAGCTACCTCAAAGCACTATGAGCATCTGGAAGGGGAT
Source organism: Actenoides hombroni (assembly GCA_024336885.1). Lineage (NCBI taxonomy): Eukaryota > Metazoa > Chordata > Aves > Coraciiformes > Alcedinidae > Actenoides > Actenoides hombroni. Next base: position 424,683 of record WUAM01000273.1, on the reverse strand, counting down.
TTACTTGCTGAATCTATCAGTGAACACATACCTGAGCTTCCTCTGCAGTACCCTGTCTGAGGACACAACCTTATGGAGAGCAGATGAAATCCATAGAAGCAGGCAGGTGAAGAAGCTGCTGTCCCTTACTGCAGGGCACACACAGCAGGCAGGGTGCTTGCAGCCCGTGTAGGAAATTCCCTTCTCCAACAAAGCACCCGGGGAGCAACAGGCAAGCAGCACTGCTCCGCTCAAAGCCATTCGGCACACAAATACATCCAGCCCTTATTAGAGAGCTGTGCAACCATGGGTCAAGCTGTCCTGACCCAAAACATTACTCCTCCTACGTTGCTGCCTGGGGGCTTAGACTGATGGCAAAGGTGGAGGAGAATGGACTATCCCAAAGCTGCTTTATCAGATTGTATCAGATGACCACAATGCTCAGAACACTTCTCCTGGAAGCTGGGGGCGGAAGGAAATAGCTCAGAAACGCAGTGATGAAGCAAATAAGTGGAAGACTAAGTAGGAGGCCACTTTGATAACCAGCGTTACTGGAATCAGGTTCAGCAGCAGCAGGCTGACACTTTTTTTTCTTTTAAGCAGCACCTACAGTACCTAGAACAGGAGCAGGGCACCATATGCAGGGTTCCATGCTGATGTTCAAAAATAAATGCATACTACCACGAATCAGATACGCTATACACACCACGTACCTGACACTACCCAACAACAGCAGAAAGTTAGCAGAACAAATCCATTTAACCCTTTCAGTTGTGGCCCACAGGCTGTGGTGCACGTTAGCAGTGTGCGCGTGGTGGGACAACGGTAGAATAGCAGGTGATAATTCATTAAAAAATGGCCTAATCTGGGATGTTTGGGTGCCTTTTTTTTTTTTCTGGCCTCTGTAGATTTGTGTCGAGTACATTTCCAGTGTGGCAACCACGGTGTTATACAGTAGACTCACATGTATTTATTCCTCAAATCTTTCAGTGCTGATCAGCTTGGATAATGACAAAAGAATGAGCTCATGAGGAAGGGAAGACTGAAATCACTGAAATCACAGCTGGGGACAAGGAATATTTTAAACATCAGTCATCCCTCATTGAGCTTCACATGCCATCAGCCGCACACAAACCCCGTCCCGCTGCAGGATACGTTCTGGAAGTTACATACTGTAACTCCAGACAGAAGAAGTTTTACATAAGTCTGTTCAGCAGGACAGAGCAATAAAAACACAGTTAACCAGGACTTGTGAAGAGAAGCCAAGCAAAAAACCACAACTGAAAACTGAAAGGCCATAAAAATTAACCCAAGTGACAGTTCATATGTGCTGGCCACCTACTTTTAGAGAAATGTAGATGTTTAATCACATTTTAAAGTACTACTTACTAAACTGGCACCACACAGCAGAGTTTCAAGCTTACAACCCGAACAAAAATGTAGGAGACATTTCCCTCTTTTATAGCAGTAAAATGGGCACCTAGAGACTGAAGGAATCCAACATAAAAAGGGATCTTCAATCCCATGTGTTACTCACACGACAAATGATTCAAAGTTTAAGTGAGAATACCCAAACATATGCAAAGGAAAACTGCGCTGAAAAAACACGAATGAAACATTTGAGCTCCCTCTGACACTACAACGGCTTCCCTCAAGGATGAGCTGATTTGAAATACCTACTATAAAACTAATTCTTTTCTCAGTTCCAAATTTGAATGCTCCTAGATTACCTATTGCTGTCGTTTTGAATGATAGAGAGTTTGGTGCGTGCAGAACACTGCAGTTTAGTGAACAGGGATTACTGACTGAATAAAAGCACTGATAACCAAAGGAGGGAAGAATCTGGACCACACACCAGCGATGTCGGAACAGAAGGACAGAGCACGTCCTTCACTGATCACGGCCGTGGCTGGAAGCAGAGTTTTCCTGACATCTGTACCCACGGACAGACAGCGTGTCCGCACTTGCGGCTTCTGGTGAGGCGACTAGGGGAGGATTTTGTAAAACGTTTTGAATAGTTAGAGCCCCTCACACTGATACTGTAAAACTCACCAATATTTCTACATCGTTTTAATAACACATTAACTTCTTAACAGAGCCTCTAACTCATCTAAGACCTTTCATCTGAACTTTTCGGCATCCAAAGTTTGTTTTAAACAGAAAACCTGTAATTTCGTGCCAGTTCAGTTAATATAAAGGTAAATCAATCAGATGGATACACATTGTGCCACACTTCATATTAACCAGCTGCAGATTCGCTTACTATTCTAGTCACACAAGTCTTCCGAGCCTAACATCCCAGCACTGTGACATTATAAAAACTCACCCACTTTAATGTACGGAAATATCCATGAACCCCAAATTATTGTACTATAATGCTGTCAAATAAACAGACTACTGGAATTCAATTTCCAGAAAGCCAAGGCAAAATCTACTGGCCTTAATCTGAAATACCAGTGTCATTTTCAAAGCCCTGTATTTAATTAATACTATTTACTGTCAAGAGCCAAGACGGGCAAATATTTCACTCCTCCCAATTCAGGGGCTAAAGGCAGGCCCAGAGGAAAATCTGCCCAAGTTAATGCATCTCATCTTCTTTGATGATGCAAGTGCTCAGTTGTCCTGTTCTTGACCCCTCTAGAATTCCCAGGCTCCAATACTTGTGGCACAATGTCATCAATCTATATTTAAAATATATATTGATTTTCCATGGATGATAATGACAGCTATTTCTTCTGCAAATGCGTATATACTATACCTCTGCCCGTATAAAAAGGTTCCTATCAAGGTAAGAAATGAAAAAATCTTAGCAAAACCCATTACTAAGTCAAAACCAATATTGAAGAAGTGAATAAAATCAAGTTAGCAATCTCATTTCCTAAATATTTTTTATTTATCTCACTGAAACGTTAAAAATAATCTTCCAGGATATAGCTACATACAAAATGCAACTTCAATCAATTGAATGAGTGTTTTCAACAGACCTGGATATATATGAAGTTTGGTTCCATCAATCCAGTAAAAAGTTCACTGACAGAGCACTACACTTAAATCCCTATTCACAGTAGTTAATGAGTTTTAGATATTTAAGAATACTTTCTTCCAGATTTATAACAAATTTGAACGTTGTGGCCTCAAAGCTATGAAAGGACTTTAGAACTGCTTTCAATATTAACAAATTTGGTTCTGTGAGTTGCCAGCATGATGAGATTTCTCTCTACAGTACTCTCAATTTTCACCAGTTTTAAAGGAAACGCAATGTATTGCAGTGGTGCAAATTTCTGCTTTTCCACCAAATAAAGCCAAAGATTTCCGTAAGTCCCTATTTCCAATTTTAGGGGAAAAAATTATCTGCAGGGTGCATCTTAGATGCTCATTTCTCAATGCTTGTGTTCCTGTTGTACCACCCACACAGACCTTCGCTCTCAGATGGGGAGTACCATTTTAACGCTGACTGCATTAAATTCACCACAATCAAGCATCCACTTTTACAGGCATCTCTATAGGCAATTTGTGTTAACTAACGTCGCTGATGAACAGGAGTCACCATAAACATGAAAATCTAACTGTATTTCATGCAAAACACAACTCCACAGTTTCGAGGTCTAGGCGCGGGAACATACGTCCTTTATTTACCATGCACCAACTCAAAGTAGATTAAATATCCCTCACAGACCCCTCTGCAAATGAGAAGACCTGATTCAGTACAGGTTACCCAGACCAGTGATCGAAACCTGTATTTCATTTCAGAAATACAGCTCCTGTGGGAACTAAGGTGCTCTGAACAGACTCCAGAGCTCTAGGCAGGCACTAGCCCAACCCAGCTTTGCACGCTGACCAAAATCAGCTCACTCTTATTCAGATTTGATACTTGGAACCTATTGCAGGCTCCTCACTTGCATCGTTAAACTAATACTGAAGGCTCTTGAAACTCATTTCAATACAAGGCACTCTGTTATTTGCAGTATTGCACTTTATTTCCCAACAGCATTCCCTTTACATACATATGTATGAGGAGCACAGAGTCAAAATTGAGACATCTGTCAGAATTTTGTTTATCTACCGTCGCTGTAAACAATAGGGAGCATCATAACTCAGAACAGCAACACAAGTATTTTCTATCTGTCACACCTGACACTTAACTACAGCACAAACACCAATGAGATCACTGCAAAGTTAGACTGAAACAGACTCTCCAGATCAAGTGACAGAAAACAGATTTCTCTAATCTGTGCTCTTTTTTTTTTGCTGAGAAACGTTCCTTGCAAAGCAAAGCAAACCAAACCATTTCACACAAAAAGAAAAGGAGAAAGAAAAGAAAAAAAAAAGGGGGTTTGATTGAAAACTTTTAGACTAAAAACTGAAGTCAGTATTTTTACCTTTTGGCTTTGTTTTTGTTAAAACTAAAGTCTAACCTTCCTTCCATCTTCAACCGCACAGCTCTCTGGTAGCATGTAGCAGCTACTTCCCACCACCCCAACTACCAGCATTCCAAGGGAGTGGCCACAAATTCTGTCATTTACATTATTTCTTATCAGTTGATATGCACATATCGTAAAGCCATTTAACCAGTCCAAGATTCACACTCCTTTTATAGATCCAGTAAGTATAAAGCAGTAGTTCTTTTTTTTTGCCCACATATATTAATTAGCAAAAAAAACCCCAATTGTATGCAAATGGATTTTTATTTGACTATTTACCTTTTCCAGTCTTTACCTAATGTATTCCTTTTTTAATGGAAATTTACAATTGAAAACTGAAAACAATCAACTTGACAATAAAATTTCATGTTCTCTTTGGCAAATTTTGGCAGTGACATTTTTCTTTCTTTATTACACATACCTAACATTCTATTATGATCCCTATTCACTAGAAAAAATATTTTAGATTCTTACTGTTTCCTTTTTCTAAAACAATTTGCTTAAGTGACCACAAAAGCAGCTTATTATTGAGAAGACATGAACATTATTATGATCATTATGCAGCCCAGACAAGTAGTGTAAATAAATATTAAGTAATATAATGTATTAAGTGTAAATAAGCAATAACATCTACGTGGCTGAGCAGTTTCAAGTTAATATAACACATAAACAAATATTAACCAGTATTATAAACTTCACTGAATGCAATGAACTACAAAGCGTTTTATCAGAACAGCCAAGGGAAAAGGCAGGAAAAACCCAGAAGCACTGGAAAGCTTCTTCACCTGTTTTCATTCTCTGATGCTAGAAAATGCAGCGAGAATAAAGAAAAGCATTGTTACTTTGCAAAAATTGCTCAACCTAATTAATAAAAGAGGAAATGATACTTGATGTGGACCCACATAATTTCACCTATAAATGGCTGGCATTTTATAAACAGTCATCCCCCAAACAACTGAAAACCTTTTCAGCGGGCTCATTTCCCACCTCTATATTTAGTGCGCAAGCCTCAAAAATACATATTTCTGACCTTAATAAGTCACTCTATGTGTTAAAAGACAACATTTATTCATGAGTACCCTGAAAAGGTTCTCACATAAAATCTCAAATGTGTATTTGTAAAAGATTTATACCGAGTGAGTATGTTGATACATTAAACACACCTAAAGCAAAACCGCAGCATTTATATTCCGCTTTCTTTCACTGCACTAGCAAATTATTATTAGTCTGCATTTGAACAGTCCGCAGGGGTCCCCGTTTCTGGTTCTCAGCAGCATTACCCGTTCTTGCGAGCGGAGTTAAACAGGCACGGCGCTGCCTGATGGAGTCATCAGACAGTAATTCTTAAGCAACAAGCAGTTTAAGCCATCAGCGTCATTATACTGATTTCAACCCTCAATTTAAGTAATTTATTAGTGCAGATAGTTGGATGGAAAAGCTTGTATTATTTCATACTCAACCTTTGCCATAAGACAGACCATAATCAGCACGTTTGAAAAAAGTCAATTCCTTAGTTACAGTGTAAAACGTCAAACAAACCGAACGCGAAAGAACGTTGCACATGGCTCCCTTCAGCCTTCCCAGCAGGCACCCCCACCCCGGTCCTGGCCCTGCAGCAAGGTCCCTGCTGCCGCAACCACTCTGGGCCTTCCCATGAAGCTGTCTAAGATGCCTGGGTTTCGACTCGCCGTGTAGTATCGCACGTTACTTAAACCAAGGCTTGTTCTGCTGTACCCACATGATCAGCTTAAGACATCTCACATCAAATTCCCCAGTGAAGATGATAAAACTGTAAGACAATCCAATTAAAGGCAATAGGATGTAGACAACTCACCAAGACGCAGCGAGGCGGGCAACGATTTCTAGGGGCTGTGTGCGCGGGGGGCCTCACTTCTCAGATGCATTTTAACCATGCTAGGAACAAAATGTTAGAGAGAAGAACTTTAGTCTTTTTTTTGGAGACAAGCATAGAAAAATGAAAACATGATGCTTAGCACGCTGCAGTTTTAAGCATAACCCAAGGAGGGAAACATAAACTTTGCAGGGCATTATCTGCTTTTCCAGACATAACTACAACCCCCTTCCAGTTGCACAATCACTCCCAGCACACAACTTCCTCCCTACCTGCCGCCTACCACAAATGCACAGCCACAGCAACTAAGATGTTTACATTAACGTACACGGAACGCAGCCCTTACTTTCACAAAAGAATCTGTGGGAACTCTCTGTGAAAATGGCTGGTTCCTTTTTTGGTCAACTGCTTGGCTGGTTGACTCTATAACACATTAGTTTCAAATCTCTAAAAAGGAGAAACTGATTTTCTTATAAAATACCTTTGAACCGTTATTAAAAGTTGTTGAATCAGAAGCATGTTTCTGCCCGGAGTCTCAACTTACAATACTCCTGACCTGTGTGATGAGTATCAGTGGACAAATAAACAGAAAGCTCTTCATTAGTATACAGCTTAAGAGTTTCGCAGAGCAGAGGACACAGACTGCACAGCAGTACGCATTTCTTCGGGGAAGAGGAGCGTGCCACCGCCCACAGAAACATTATACCTGCATTCCTTTTGTAGGTCAAACACTACTTTATGTCAGAGGTATCCAAGCAAGCTACCAAAAAAGAGTTTTCTATCTTCTTCTTCTGACAAACAACAAGGCAAAACATAAAGAAAATGAAAGATACACAAGAGTCATCAATGGGGGGCAGGGGGAAGCACGCTAATTATGCCTCAGGAGAAACAGAATTTAGAGACCATTTCATCCTTTCTGCCATCTCACAGAAACCTTCACACAAACTGAGCTCAAGTTCTTTCAGTCACAAGCACGATACCCCTGTGGTAACAGGCAATTCAGGGGTGCCACGGACAAAGAAGGATTCTTATATAAAATACAGACACACAGAAGATACGACTGCATTATTTCCTCAGGAAAAAAAGCCCACAAACCCTACAGATCACAAACACGGGGCTTTGAGTGGGTCCTCACTGGCAGAAAACACCATCTTGTCTTAGAATAAAATCTTAACTAAAGCCCTCCTAGCTATTCTGGAGATTTAGCAGGGTGTGCAGTGCCCGCCGGACATGTGCAGCCCAGCAGGGCTTGGGGGGGAAGCCGCCATCCCAGCAGCAGATGCGGGGTCTGCGACCCAGCCGTGGTGGGAGACCTCTCCACGCAGAAGCAGCGATGATCAGATCGTCTGCGCACACAGAGGCTTTGCCCACTCACCTCGTGTCTTCCAGCTTCTGCACACCAGTGAAGGAGATCCCCCATCCCACAAAGAGTAAAAGAAAGCTCTTAAAAGGTCACATAATAGCTAAAAGTAACTGATACAGCCCCGAATAACAGACTGTCCTCTTGCTTCAGAGGGCTTTACATCTTTGTTTTCCATTCATGCAGAGACACTTCTTTTCCAGTGCAAAGGGACATGTGTATTCCAGGTAACCAGGATGTTACCACCTCGACCCATAAAAACTATGAATTGTGAACAAAACACCCGTCATCAACGCTACAAACCACAGTCAGCTAAAAGGGAGAGAACAACCACCACCTTCAGACATACTTGGAAGAGACCCTCGCCTACAGCGCACAAGCTTAGCGAAGGGATTTTTTCATCTACATACAGTCTTCAGGTTTCCTCTTTCTTGAAGAGGAAAAGGTACCACAAATGATCTCACCACTGTGTGTTTAACACTGATTTCACACAGAACTGCAGCAAGAAAAGAGTTTCAGGCCTCATCAGAAATTCAGTATCTTTTTAACCAAGTAAGCTATCGTTCGTAAAAAAACCCAAACAAACAAAACAGCAAAACAAGCAAAAGTATGTTTGTACTGCAAATGCCAACACAAACTGGCAAGCGATTAAAAAAATAATATAATAAAAAACTGGCTTTAAACTAGGTTATTAGAGCTACATTTTATAGCCAGTAAAGTACCTACAGGTTGACTTTTAAGATAAAGGCAACAAGTATTCTGGCCACACTGAAATAAAATAGTATCTTTCTAGTTGTAAATGTTTATTTGGGAGGAAAAAAAAGGAAGATTTAGACTTGAAGAAGAGCTTTTCTCCTTGAAAACACAACTGAAATATGCTAAAATAAATAATGTATTTATTTGTGTACACTCAAAATTTTCCTCCACAAAGAACCTATTTTAGGAAACTGTCAGAAGAGGAGGAGTACATTGCTAGTACCTCTGGAGACCAAGGCACAGATTTGTGTAAAGGTAGCAAGTGAAATTTACAATAATCACACTTATTTCTGGGAATAATGTAAAGTGGTTGGTCAGCAAGTCCAGATATTAATTTTGAAACAGTGAAGAATAAGGATTGTAGAGTTACCTGGTGAACTCAAAGCACAGTGGAAGAAGCATGAAGAAAAGTAATCTCTACTGCAGGGCAGGCAATACCTGAACTCTCACTTGCACAAATATCAAAAGATATTACATTCTTGAGATTTGTGGTTGTTTGTTTGGTTTGGGGTTTTGTTTATTTGCTTTTAATTTGATCCTGTCACACAGGCATATGATGAATTTTTACGTCCACAAAAATACCTTTAATAAAAGTGTCAGTATAGAATACCAAATTTATCCGTATGCAGACTTTCCTCCATACTCAGAAAGTTTTCTTTTTAAACGCAGTTTAGTACCTCCTATATAATCTGTGAGGTGCAAATAGGTGACATACTGCATTGTTTTTATTTGGAGTAATTTTCTTCAAAATCCATGGCCAAGGCTCATTAGAGATCAGTACTGACAGCAACAAAAAACTAAACCCATTCACACACAGATGAATTGCAGCATGGGCAGAGTAAGAGTAAAATTCCATAATAATTCTGATCTAACAAGTAAAATGTTATTTCACTTTCCATGCCCATTCTTCAATCCCAGACTTTTCCACTGAGGCAACCAATAAAGCAGCCAATTGTGATGTGCCCACTATAAATCCTACCAAAGAGCAACAATACGTCTTACATAGCTCACTAAAAAAGCATCAAAACAGCAACTCTCAGTCATCACTACATCAGATATATGTTCTCAGTATATCTCAGGATCTCCCCCCACAGAAGCTCACAAGACCAGTACTACCTAAGATTTATGGATAATTAAAATGACTGAATGTGTTGATTTAATTTGTCACCTATAGTCACCTCCCTTTCATTAATACACTAATGGTTTACGTATCATGTGGACTATTCTAGCAAAATACAAATCCTTTCCAAACAGCAAGTAACTTCTTGAAGTTTAAAAATAAACAGAAGAAGGTAATAAGGCTTTACAGAGAATTGCACTGCATCCCAGCTGCAGAAAGCAAACACACATCACAAAGAGGCTTCCGAGCATCTAAGTAATGGGAGCACGGTCACAGAAAGAGCGAGATTTACTATCAGTTATAACTGCAAAAACGAGAGCAAAGCAAGAATCGTACCTGCCAGTAACTGTATTAATATGAGATTGCTATGGAAGCCATTTAAGGGAATGCAGGGCTTGGAGTGGTACACGATGCAGCTGCAGAAAAAAATGCATGCATTGTGAATACGTTGTTGGATAGCTTCAGACATTTAAATTAATGAACTCATTTCAACCTTCAAAGTGTGGAGCACCCCAGTGACCACACACTTTCCACAGGAATTGTGCCTACTTTATTCCCATAAAATTCTTAAGTAAAATTTCCATTAGTCTTTTACTTGAATAATGTGCAATTTCCATAGAACAAGCTGGAAAAATCATAAACGGTAACAAAACTCAATGCTGCAAATCCACCATGTTCAAGATCTATTTTTCAAACTATTCATCAACTCAAAATAATTGTATAAAATCAGCAGAAGTTTTCCAAATGCTCAAGAGAGGAAATGCTGTTCTAGGAAACAGGCAAATGCAGGACGGAATAAAAGAAAACTAATTTCTTCCATCCTTTTTTTTCACCATGTAAATACTATTTCTGAATACTCACAACACTGACAAAATAGCTTTGTTTTAAAACTCTGCTTAAAAATTCCCTTGTTTGTTTTTGTTTTTTTTTTAAATTCTATACCCTAAATTAAACTATACAAGCTGTCATTTTTCATGTCACATTTCTACTTGGTATGTTTTGAAAAGACTGAGCTACTGAATCATTAAAAATAGGGAGTGCTTGCATAATGTAACTACTGCTGACAAACTACCAACCACAGAACTGGTAAGATGCCTCAGTAACATGTAATCACTGATAGAACACTACAGATTATTCTTGCGACCCAAAGTTGCCATTTTACCAATACATACAACTGTTCAAAATGTTATTCCAACACAGAGCAGGAGTCCTGGCAACTGTATTTATTCCCTGAAACCTTAAAATACTATAAAAATATTATCTATAATAAATATCTGAAGTAGAAGTTATCCAAGATCGATTATCCTGACGGGCAAAAGCCAAAGAACATCTCTGCAAGGTTTAAATTCCCAAGAGAAGAGCAGCTCAGATCCCATCTGCAAGCACACAATGGAATCACAGCTGACGATGCACATCTTTTTCTGGATGTCTCCATATGCTCAGGAGGGTTGTTCCCCCCACACCTCCCCCCGCCTACCTCCCCATTCCTCCCTCTCTGCCTCCCTTGCTCCCAGCATTACACTGAAGGATTCATCATTGTCTGCCACCAGGAGTATGAGAACGTTCTAAGAACTAACAAAAATAAAGTAGTCCAGGGAACTTAACTGACAAATAAAAAGAAGGGATCCTGCCAGAGTAGCTCCCTGTAACTAAATTAGCCAACAGTAGAAAACAGGCGATGAATGGATGCTGAGAGATACCTTCTATACAGTAAGAATCAGTGTTACTCTGTCCTTAGTTTAGAATTGTGTCACAGAGGAGCATACACTGTAACAACGCATCCAGCCTCTGACCTCAAAGCCAAGCACAGAAATAAACGAATACTGGGCATTTTACTGCTGTAAGAATACTGAAGAAAACGTGTGGAATTTGTTAAATACTTTATTTATACCTGCTTGCTTACGAACTGCGCTGTTGAGAGAGGCTAACCATAGCAAACACACAAAAAATCAAGGTGGCAAGGGCAGTCTGGGTTCAGCGTTCGCTCCCTTTCTCCAGCGCGCAGCCCATTAGCGCTCGGCAGACAAAGAGAGTTACATTTACTCTTGACTCTGGTGCCAGCCTTCAGTTCGGCTTTCTCCTTTACACGGGCTGACAGCATCCTCAAGGCTTAGACCTTGCCAGCCTCTGCCACCTCTGCCTCTCTGGTGTCAGGTGCTGGAGAAGCCCCATCTGAGCCCAGGGGCCCAGGTTTGGCCAATGAGACAGTGACAACAGCAACAAAGGGAACGAGCAGAAGATCACGGGCATTGTGGCAGCAGCTGGCTCGCTCCCCGACCTCCCTGTGGACAGGCGCGGTGCGAGGATGGAGGGAGAAGTTGGGAAAGTCAACACCACAGGCCACTTACACGCCTCTTTCAACACAGCCTTTCAGCCTTGTAATGAGCAGGCTACTGGCTACATGATTATAAAAATGTAAATACTATTCATAAGTCATTATTTCTGACTTCACAGCTTCAGTTGAATGCAATACACCACACGTCAGCATCTCTCTACTATATTCTATTTTTTCCACCAGAAAGGATCTTAATTTTCTCTCTCAAATAACACAGTTCCAGTTTGAAAACCGAAGTTGAACTGTCTTATGCCAGAAGTACCATTCCTGACAGCAGTACAACATTCCCTCCTCAAATGGCTCAAGTTTCAAATTTAGCACTGACAGCAGCAGGACACAAAGCGAGGAACACAAGGAGATTTACACACGGAATCTTCAGACACTGCCGAGACACAGACGAAGCGTGTCGCACGTGGATCCTCTCCCTAGTAAAGACCACAAGCTTGAGAAAATACAAAGTTGAGAAATCATCAGGTTTTATGTGAAATAAAAGAGTATGGCGGCTGAAAACAATGCAATGATTACACCACCTCTGTCAGGCATTTACTGCATAATGCTCACCAAAATGAGACACAAACATATTGAAAATTACATGATTCTTCAAGTATTTGCATGATGTTAAAAGATCAACCTTTCTTCTCAAGGGTGTTCTCAATATTTCTGAAGGTTGAGTCCACAAACTGTTTTCTTCAAGCCCATAGATGACCAAGACTGGCTATGAACACTAAGCTCATCTCAACACTTATCAAACTTAGAGATTAACCATCTGGGGGCAATTTACATCTTTCTTTATCTTGTGTGACACAGCAGAGCCAACTTCTACATTCCAGTCCCCAAGTAGCTTTATCAGAAATGCCAAAATAAGGGACACAAATGCACAGACATCCATACAGGTCTGCATATACTCATCTGTACGTGTAAATATGCACAAGCCTGGCAGATCCTATTTGTGATACCACCGCTGACGTAAATAAGTGAATGTCCTGAAAAATATGTAGGAGGCACAGTACCTCCCCCCAACTGAGACAGAAAGGCCGGTTTCCATTCACAGCGCCTTTTAGCTGCGTGTAGGCAAACAAGAGCCCCGCTTTGGGAAATGATACTTTTGGTATGACACTGACAATGGTGCGCAACAGCGTCACTTCTCCGAGAGCACCCACCTCTGAGAGCATCCAAGAGAGGGGACCAGCAGCCTCCTGCCCGTGGGCACTCCCAGAGGACTCGCCCCAGGAGAGGAGCCCCCTAGGTGGCCCAACGCTGCTGTCGGGCTCCAAAGAGCCAGGAAATTAACTGCCTGGAGTGGATTTTATAGATCAGTACATAAAAACCCAAAGGGGTAAAAAACAAATGACTGCCTTCAGCCACAATGGCAGCAAACTAAGAAGAAAAAAAAAATGCTTTAAGTAAAAAGACTGGCAGACTTAAACTGCTTATTTACAGCAGCAATAGTGCTTTGCTGTAACCATCATAGCCAGGCGCTATATGCTTAGCTCAAACTATACTTAAATACTGCAAAAATATTATCTGTTCCCTTCTAAAGCCTATTCACCTGCTTCCCACTACCCTGAAAGAAAAAAAAAATAAGCTAAATACAAAACTAACTGATTATGAGTGAAACAAGCGGGCAGTTCTCCTTTCACAAGGAGACTCCTTCCTGGCTAAATGACAAGATCTGGGCAGCGGGCTCCCACACACGCACCCTCCAGACAGCAGTCCGCAGGCCGACGCAAAGACCCAGACCTCGGTATCTCCCGGTGACTACCGGCAACCTCCCTGCCCGCCCCTCAACCCAACCCATTTCTGCCCGGCTGTCGGGCAGCTTCCCTGCAGAGAATCCCGGCCCGGCTGCCCCGCTCTGGAAGCGGCAGGCGGGATTGCCGGTCTGGGAGGACCGCTCAGGCCCGAGCGCGGCCGGAGGAGCGAGGGCAGCGCGAGAAAGGGACGAGGCTCCGGTTTCACCTCGCCCAGGAGCCCCCCG
>WUAM01000273.1:397615-409764 GCA_024336885.1 Actenoides hombroni | reverse complement strand
CGGGCCCCCCCCCCCCCGCCCCGGGCCCCGGCGGCGCGAGCACGAGGCCCCGGCGAGGGCCGGGCCCCTGCCCCCGGCTCCCCACGGAGGGAGCCGCGGCCCCCGCCCCGCTCCCCCCGCCGCCTCGCCCCGGTGCCGCGGTGCCGCCCGCCAACGCCGCCCCTCCGCGCACCGGCGCGGCCCCGGGCGTCCCCCCGGCGTTACACAAGAAGGCGGCCGGGGAGGCGCGGGGGGGCTCGGGCACACCCCCCGCCGCGCCAGGGCCGTTACCGGGGTCAGTGCCGTCTCCCACCGCTGCCGCCAGCGCTGACCTTCGCTTTGTAAGATGAAGCTGAAGCTGGGGCTGCGGCCGCCATGTTCCCGTTTTAATAACTGCCTGCTTGTTTATTTCAATGGAGACCCTCCCACCACTCGCCCTCCTCCTCCTCCTCCCCTCCTTCTACCCAGAGGAGGGCCGGACGGGGAGGAGGCACAAGTCACACCCCCCTGCCCCCGGGCACCACGGCAGCGGCTGGGCCGCGGGCAGGGGGAGGCCGGGCAGGGCTGGGCCGGGGCGGCGGCCCCCGGCCGATGCGGGCCGGCGGAGCGCGGGGCTGCCCGCCCCAGGGACAATGGCAGCCGCGCCGGGAGCCGCGGAGAAGGGGGGTGGGGAAAGTCCTTCGCCTTCGGAGAGCGAGACTTTAAATGCGGTCCTTCGCGGCCCGCCCTCGGAGGAACCGCACTGCCGAGCCGGGCCGAGAGGTCAGCCCCCACACAGCTCCCCGGGCACGGCTCTCACTACAACAGGGAGACTTATTTCCTTTCTCTCACCCGGGGAAAAAAACCCAAACAAAAACACAAACAGACATGCAGATGCTGAAAACCGCGTGAGAAATGCCCAGCATCAGCGGGCTGAGGGGATGGAGATGCAGGCTCTGCCTGGGCCGGGGGGGTGGACGCCTCAGTTAAAAATTATAACCGTTTGCAGGACAGTTGTTAAACATTGCCCTTCAGCTCCAAGAGCAATCCACGGTGCAGAAATCCTACCTTAAAAAGAAAAGCTTTGCATTCTCACGTGTCAATGATGTTGAGCTGTGATTCACTTGCTGTATTTTTGATGTTTTCTCACATGGGTGAGCAACCTCTATCCAAAGATTATAAATATATACATTTTTACAGGTGTATGGCTAATTCTGCTTGCAATTAAGCTTGTCCAATACTTTTCTGATCATAAGCCATTTTCAGATGGCTACATTTTGCTCTACTGTGCTGCATACAATTTCCCATACTTGTGTCTGACCCAATTTTCAATTGTTTCTGCAAAGAATTTAAACCTGTCCTTCCCACTATCATCCCCCACCTTAAAAAAGTTTTTGCAGCCAAGTTGCTGAGAATTTTTATTATTTTCCCCTTCTGGAGAAAGTCGTCAGTTATGGGAGAGTGGGCCATTGGAAATCCATTTAAATTTAGTCCCATTAGGGAATGGGGGTGGAGGGAGGGTAGTCAGTATATGCTCAGTTAAAGCTTCGCTGCTAAATCAACCAGAGTTCCTACCAACATGAAATGCCACAATTTTGGCACTGTCTCCAGAAGACAAGTGAGCATGTTCCAGCACCTCAGTGTCCCTCCCCCTCAGGTGCACTCAGCAGAGGAATGACTCTGTCTTCAGGAAGCTCTTCCGTGCTGCCCCTACACAGGCAGGCAGCAAAGAGACTGAAGGTCAATTTCCTCTGGAGAGCAGAGGAATCAAAACATTACCTTGAAATAACATGGCAAGTGAGAGTAGCTTGTATGTGAAAAAAAACCTGGGGCAAAGAGTTCCAGAGAGACAGAGCTTTTCCTCTGGCATCATGTGTTGCATCTGCACAGAACTCTGTAGCACAAAAGCTAACAGTTATAGAAGCAATAATCTCATTTACCTCACAGTCATGATTCATTTGTTCTCCTGTGCGAAGTGAAACAGTGGTCTGCCTTTAATTTTATGACCATAAGCAGTCCAATTCAGAATGGCACAAGTAATTTTAATTCCAACATTTCTTATTTACGAAAACCTTTTTTTCCCCAACTTCACACTTCCTTTAACATAACCAAAAGTCTTTATTTAAGCTGGTACCAAAATCCACCAAGAAAAGCAAGGAAGTACCAACATAAAAGATGGCCCGTCTAACACAAAGTTTATGGTCTCAGCATTGACAAAGACTGGAGTCTGATGTGGCTGAGCATCCTTGTCAGACTTGGATGAGTCCCCACTTACTCATTAACCTTCCTATGTGGATTTCAGTATGATCTTTACAAAACCAGTAAGTTTTGTTGATACAGTATATACCCAACTCAAGCCCACAGAAAACAAAATGAAATTTAAAACCATTTAATCCTACTATATCATCTTCATCCTCTTTGGGGTGGGGGGGTGGGACCTGGCAAGGTCTTCTGGTTGAACCCTCAGCTCCAAATAGGGCCAGTTTTGAAGTTATGCCAGGTTTCCCCGCGTCAGATCCAGCTGAGTTTTTACTGTTTCCAAGGATGAAGAGTCCACAGCCTCTCTGGACAACCTGTTCCAGGGTTTGACCACATTTGTGAATTTTTCCTTTCTCCTGATATCTAATAGGTCTGTTCCAGCTGGTTCCTGTTGCCTCTTGCAGTGAAAAGGCCACTGTTGACCTCAAACAAGGCAACATCTCTATACCTGCCCATTAGGTAGTTGTAAAGAACAATAAAATTCACGCCAGCCTTCTCAAGACTTAACTGCCTGACCTTCTCAGCCTCTTCTCTTGCATCACATGCTCTCCATTGTGGTGACCCTCCTCTGGATCTGCTTTTTTTACATCCATGCCCTTCACACACTGGGGACCTCAAAACTGCACACGGTGATCCAAATGCGATCTCAGAAGTCCTCCATGAATGGAAATACCCACTTTTCTCAACTTGCTGGCTCTTCTTTTGCTATTGTCACCCAGGATCCTGTTGACCTTTGTCACAAGGTCACCGCTGACTGACTTGTTGCTCACCAGGACCCCCAAATTCTTTTTTTCAAAGGTCTTTTCTCTCCACTCAGCCCCCAGCTCACCCAGTGGATGCCTATTCTGTCCCAGCTGCAGGATGCTGCACCACCATTCATTGAACTTCATGAGATTCTTTTGTTCTCAGTCTCTCCCATGTTCGCATCCTGCAGCATGTGCTCAACAACAGTTACACCATGACACACTCTTCTGTGTTCCTGCAGTCTATTCAGAAATGTTGCTGTTCCTCCTACTGATGACAAAAAAGCCCAGCTCACCCCTGTACTCCAACTTGAACCAAAGAAGTGAACATCCCCCCAGCACACGCTCTAAGGGCTACATGTAAGAAATAGAGCAAGGATTGTTTCATTATGGTTTTGCTGTTTAAAGAGCAGCTTTGTCTTTCCCTTGTTGAATATGTTAACTCACCTGCTTAAAACTGTGTAACACTGTCTTCTGCCCTTCATCACCTGCACCTGATCACACAAACTTCTGTACCTTCACAGGAATTTGATAACAAAACACATTACTGAGGAAGGGCAGAATTAAAGCTGTCCCACATACGTTAGAATGCTTTCCTACTAAATCGTAAGAATTGTGCAGCCCTCAGCTTAAGTGGCCCTGCATCTTTTGTATTGAATGTTCTTTCTATATTCACTGTTAAGCTGATTATACCTTGAGGATGATCAATGGGTGTTCTCCATTGGCCACTTACTATGTAAATCTAGAGTTATGTACACATGCAAATTTATGAGCTCTTGTAATTAGAGTGCAGAAGATGTAAAAAAAAACCAGAGTGGTGGCAAAGCATGTTTTTAACCGGCAAAAACTCAGCGTGTCTGTACAAGTAGCACATTTCATGCAGCAGGCTTAAGATCTGTCTCTCTCTGTTGCAGTTCTTAATGTCGTTATGAAAGAGATGAAATCAAGATGGAAGGACGACAGTGATTTAGTCACAGAACCAGTTAAATGGCTTTCCAATCTTGAGGCCATAGATAGCTTTGATTTTCAGATAGCACAGCAGCTTGATCTCACAAAACTTTAACTGAAATAAAGTTGAGAAAGTATGAAGGAAGCACAAGGAAACCGCCTTCACTTCAGGCTAGAGTTAAGAGTTCTGAATTCATGTCCTGTAAATTCAGACATTCAGCTGGTTGCTGGCTCATTCAATTATTTTAATTCTTTCATTATTATTTTTCATTAGAGCTTCTCAAGCTCATGTTTTTGATTCGACTTCCATCCCTAAACTTCTGATTAAGCGATTTTTTTGTATGCAATTATTTTAATCTAACAAACATTAGAAAAATTGTAGTCCTTATGTAGTGGGACAGTTTTTGCATTCCCTGAGACTCCCTGTGTTCCACCCTGCTGGCATGCCCTCTGAATCCACCTTCACATCGGCTCAGCTGGCTCACCAGATGAAGGCATCAGGGATGGGGAACATTCTGAAAGACTGAGCCAGGGAGTGCAGAGCAGCCAGAAGAGCTGAAAATCTCCCTGATCAGTTGTGGACATCTGTCCTTTCCTTCCTCAAGAGGCTCCTCGGATTTGCAGACTCTGGCATTTTCCTTGAGCTGGCTTCCCCCACTTTGGGGCTTTAGTAGCAGATACTGTCACCACATGGCTCCTCCACGTGTAGGAAACTGGCTTCTGTAGACAGAGATTCTGCTTTTGTTTTTACTACATGGGGCTGTTGTATTTATCCTTTAAATATGGCTCCACAGGAAACAGTAAGGTTAGCAAATGCTGAAGGTGGAAGAGTCTACAGTTGTGTTATTTTGATTTTTTTTTATACTATCACACTCCAGCCATTCCACTTTCAAGTTCTCAAATATATTTGTAATAATGATCATAAGATTGCAAAACCAAGTATTAAACAGTCAAGCTGTTTCATAAAACAACAACAAAAAAGACAGAAGGAAAAACGAGAAATGGATCAACTACCGCAAATACAAGCCCTAAGTTAAGATAACCCATGCTTGAATAGGTGCTGCGAAGATGATGCAAATGCACTGAATGGATTGGAAAAGCACAATTTGCAACCATGTGTGTACTCACACTTAACTTACACATAATCAACACAGCCTCACCATTGTCTGGTGACTCTAGCCTGACAGCTGAGGTGATAGGCTCTGTCACTAGCTCTGCTTGCCCTGTTTAAACCAACAAGGGTTTTGCAAGAGCCACTGCAGCCCTGACATTTGGAAGGGGAGCAGGGTGAAGCCATCCCTAACCCCCACCTTTGCAGCCCTCCCCATGCTGTCCCTCTCAGATGAGAGGTTGTGGCCTAAGCTTTCCCCTCCACACCTTGACTCAGAATTAAGAAAGATCCTGCATTAGCCAGCTGAAGTCTATTTCATGAGATGGTTACAGATACTGGGCTTGCTGGGATACAGCCTTCCAAAACCAATTGTTCTTTGTATGCTTTTCTGTCCATGGTCTCAGCCTTGTGCTTACCAAAGGAAAAAATTCCTGTGAAGGACAGACTGAGGTGAGACAAAGGTGCCCATTTTTCACACCAGAGAGTGCCACAGGATGAGGAGGAATTGAATTTTCTACATAGCAAACCATCACATTCCCTCCTAGTTTAAATACAGCTGGCTGGTTAAATATATACCCCGAATCCAGAAAAAAAGAAACAACAAGATCATGAGGCTGAAAGAGGTCAAGAGGCCATCTGTGTCTTTCCCCTTCCTTTAAGGCAGGATGATCAACACTTATCTCACTGCTGATGCATTGGTCAAACCTGTTCTTAATGAGCTGGGATGAAGACATCTCAGCCTCCCAGACTACTGCATTGCTCTGCTTTCCTCACCACTTGTTTTTCTAATGCTTAAACAGGGTTTCTTATGCTGTATTTTAGCTTTTTATCTTCTCTTCAAATCTACCACAGATACAGAGGATTCCTCCCCCCCCCAGCTTTGCCAGTTCTCGCCCATGTGCGGAACTGCTGCACTGTTTGTACTGTCTTTCTAGCCCAAGAAATCCCAGTTCCTCCCAGCTCTCCTTCTAGGGCTCATTACACCAGTCCCTGCTCATCCAAGATGCTATGGACTTTTCCCAGCTGGTGCAGAGGAAAAAGATGCATTTTTGACACTGAGGATGCTGCTTAGTTTGAGCCTCACCAACACTGGAAGCATTTCTTTCTTTACTATGGGGGCTCTGTGTTCCTTTCCACACACCAATAAGCATTTTATTCTCCCCTCACCCCTCCAACAAGACCTCAGTGTTCACTGATGTTCAGAGGTCGTATCTACCATCCCAGCTTTGAGAACCCCAAATTTAAAACTGCAGTTTAATACATTATTAAAGACACTATATTGATGCAAAGCCATGCATCACAGGAGCTGAAGACCTCCCCCAGTCATTATTTCAAAGCAACAACCCACCAAACAACAACAAAACAGACAGACATTTAACAGGGGTGTTTAGAGCACTAGTGTTTGTACATTTTGGCAAAATCAAGACTCTGTATTCTTTGCTTATTTTGCTTTAAATCTGCTACTTCTTGTGGGTAGATCTGCCTGAATGTTTCAAAGACAGTGACACATACATTACTTTCTGCACTGGTTGTATTTCTACAGGTCACAAATATCAGAGAACCCCTCTTAACTACAGAAAAGTCTTCGTAACATCTCGGGAGCACTGAGAAACCGGCCAAGTGCAGGGTTTGGTGTGACAGAGGTGTCCTCCTCAAGCAGCTGCTTGTTGAGTCACTCTTGGTAGAAACCAGAGCAGGGTAAACAATGCAACAATTCAAAAAATCCAGGAGACACCCTTAGGTAAGTGATTTGGCAAATATATTTGGCTTTGCTGGGGATACTCACTGAGACTACTTAAATGCCTAAGAGCCTTGCTAATCAGGAGGCTATTTAAGCTATTTGGAGTCAGAAAAGAAAGCATTTTGTGTGTGCAAAGCTGGTGGGGCTGTGCTGAGCTCCTTCTTGCACAACAGAATCCTGCATAGCACAACGGGTCCTCCAAACATGCCTTTAGTCAAATTTATGTGCTACCTACCTATATAATTTGTAAAGATTATTTTTTTTTATTATCAGTAGATACATGTATTAATTTTTTTCCTGTTAAAATGAAATCAACAAAATAAATTAATCAATTCAACACTTCAATATTCATAAAATACTTATAATTGAGGCAAAGCCTGTCTGCAAACAAAAACAAACTTGAAAAAAACTACTTAAATCTCATCCCCTACTGCTTTGATAAAATCTTTCATTGTTTTAATCACAAGGAGAAAGAAGGACCCTGGATTGTGACATGTACGAGTACAATTCAAGTAAACCAATGTGTAATTATGTATAAATTTGTGAGTATTGATGCATTCAAAATTACAATATAATGCATCTTGTGTTGTATAACAAAACACACGATTTTGTTTTCCACACCCTCTTACATGCAATTTTATGACAAAATGCACTTAAATTTGTAATCTACCCATAAGAACCAAGAAAAATATGGCATTCCCATTAAATGATTACACCCCTTTTCTCTGGAGGAGCTGCTCATGATACCATTCAAGAATTCTGTTTGATTCATAACTTTAAATGTGTGAAATTCCTCAGTGCCTGTTTCTTAACATCCTCTTCACTGACACATTGTTTGTGAATACTTGCAAATTTTGGTGGAGTAAGAAAATATGTTGGTTAGAGAAGCCATGTATTGTGCTTCTATTTAACCATCAGATGGACTATGCAACTACACAGTAATAAATTGCAATTTACTCACTCTAAGCTTATTTCCCAAGTGCTTTCTCAATAGTCTGTCAAAAACTGTATAAAGTAAATTATGACCACAAATACCAGGAGCAAGGTGTAGTGGGCTTGCCACCATCACGTAAGCCTTCCTAATTCACATGACTCAAACGAGAAAAATCAAGTGAGCTGGCTAACCCCAAACAATGGAATGAAGAAGTAATGTAGAGTAATCCCTAACTAATGCTGTTTATTTGGTAGAAGCAGAGTATTTAAATGTTCAGAATTTAATCTGAACACCTCCATTCAGAATATGTTGCTTTTATAACATATATTTATTGCTTATAATGTAATGCATTATAACTATGCATCTTTCCAGGCAGATAAAATTCTAATAAACAAAAGTACTTCCAAGAGATTTCTCCTCTTTTCATGCAAAATGCCAGTTCGTTGACTGGAGTAAGAAATTCTGGAAATTAAATGCAAATTAAGGTGAAACTGGAAATCAAGTTGTTTCTTAAACAAGGAAATGTACATATATATTAGCTATCCCATAATCCATAACCAAATCATGACTGAATTGCTACTTCAGAGCAAGTGAAAAGGTTTACTGCAAAAAAAATAAATAAATGAAGTTCCTGAATAGTCAAGGTATGGAAATGTCTATTTATACCTGCAGCAATCCCAAACTTCATACATTCCTTTAAGGCCTACCTACCTACAATCCAGATAGGAAAAACATGAGAAACTACTGCAGAGATTGCAGTAGGAATAGGATCTACATGGAAATATAGGATTATTTTATTGGGAAAAGCTGCCAAGAGAGACAATTGGAAGGTTCACCTCTGCACTGTGTATTACTCGAAATACAAGCAGAGAGGAACCTCGCCCTACCGCAAATCACAGACTCGGCAACTACCACTTACTAAATAAAAAATAAAATAAATTTTAAAAAAGGCAGTAGTTCTTGTGTAACTGGTTCACACACAGGTAGGTAGAAATCTGCAAAGCCTTGCATCAGCTTTTTTTCATACGAATGCCTCATGTTACCCTTACCTTGGCCTATACATTGGGGTGGAACCGCAGTACTGACATTACTTACATAAAGCAAAATCAGTTGTACAGCACAAAACATGATCCCCCAGCCCTCCAAATCCAGTGCTCAACCTCGATGGTTGATCTCCTCAGAAGCTGCCCAGCTTTGACCAGGCAGCACGCCCAGGAAGAGAGGCCTCAGCAGTCCAACAGCCCCTGCTTTGGCTTTCTCTGCAAAAAGAGAACAGGCCCAAAACAAGCAGAAGAAAAATGGGTCTGCTGCTGCTGGGCCCTGAGGCAGAGGGATGGAGCCCGTTGGGTCATTTCCTTGCATCTCAATAGAATAGCTTCCATAAGCAATTAATTCACTTGCAAACTAATTAGAAGGGGTTCAGCACCTTTAAAAATTAGGCTCTCCTTGTTCTAAAAAAATAAAATACTAATTCTGTTTGTAGAAGTGAGTTTCCCCACAAAGTAATCGCTGTTTTCTCTGGACTTCAATTCCTTAGTTAATTTGATTCCATGAATTAAGGCACAGAAGCTTCACCAAGAAAATTTGTGTTTATGTAGCTTTGCTTGGGAACCTAACATTTACTGTGATAAACAGTAAGGTAATTATATTCAACGTTTGCAAAAGAAAGTGACAGAGAACCTTATGTAATCGTTCTATTTCTGCAAATCCACATTTTTTAGCTGCTTGTCTGCAATCTGCATTTTACCCAGTCATATCCCAATTTCCTCCCTAAGACAAGCTGCAAATTGAGTTTATACTTTATTTTAATATTTCCTGCCATCAAATTATATGGATAAGGAATCCTATATAGTCATGCCATAATCCCATTTCTTATGAAGGAAAGAGCACACAGGCCTGTGGTAGAACATTGCCATGCAAAGGGATCTGTGGAATCCCTATGTTAGCTTGCCCAGACTTTGAAATCTTTTAAAAGTAAACAACGTACTCTCTTAGGTTAGCTGGAGAACAAACAGAAACTTCACATGGAAAACTCAGATACCATCTTTCAAAATGAACAAAATAGACAGTAGCCACCACTCCCGCCCCCCCAATTTGCTCACAGCTCTGTTAAGAAATGAAGAGCAGCTCTCCAAGCCCTTTGCTGAAATGCTGCAGTATAATCCAAGACACAAAACAGATCTTTGGTTTTTTACTGAGCCTAAGTTGTATGACACATGTTTAATTTCATTAAAAATTAAGTAAGAAGCCACATCTGAGGATGAAAGTAAAAGAAAATTCCACCTGCATTAAATAAATTTCAAAGGGAAAAAAAAACAACAAAAGCCAAACAGTCACTGTGCAGAAAGCAGATACCATATAGGAGAGTAGGGCTTCCTTAAGGGATTGGGGAAAGCACTTTGATTTCCTAAGAAAAAAGTTGATATGAACAAATGAATGTAAGGGGAAACATAGTGGGACCATCATAACTCCAGTTTCTCCACAGGAATACCCAGCACGCTATAAAAACCAAATGAAAAACACTTGATTATGTGATAAACAAGGAAAATAGAAATCAATCAAGGGAGGGATTTTAAATTGCTGTTTACATATTTTTAATGCAGTTGAAATTGTTATTATAAACCCAGTAAAGCACAGGAATTACCCATCCACTGAAATTCCTTAAATTAGGCGCTTTCTACAGCAAACACATAGCAGGACAAACCACTGATTTTTATGCTAGATGATATGCAGAGTACAGAGTACAATCTGGGGAAATGAACGCAGCAATGGCCAACATTTAACAGTTGTCAGTTTGAGGGTACTTGGAACTCCACTGCAGTCTGTTCTCCTGTCCTCAATGCTGTCTGAAAATCAGGTCCCCTCCAATGTTTCCACAAAAACTGGGGCACACAGAGTAACTGGCAATTTGTTAAAACAATGGCCTGAAAGTACCTTCAGGAAATAGATAATCTCACAGCTTTAGGAATATTCTGACCAACTCCAAAGAAAACTTTTGACAGACACAGAATATAGTGGAATGTCCAAAAATGAGTATTAAGACATGTCACACCTCCTCAAAATAAAAACTAAGATATAGCATCCTATCTGATAGGGTGACAACAACAAAAAAATCCAACTTATTTACAAGATGGAAAAACAACCTCCCCAGCACATCAGCTGGCAGAATAATCTCTAAAAAGCAAACCAATACCAGGAGTATTAAGTGTTTCGGGAAAGTACCAAACTAAAAGCCAAAAGTGCCCAGTGCCTCTTAGCCCAACACCCCACCCACACCACCCTGTGACTCGGAGGAAGTTCTCCTACCACACCACCACAATAAGGTCTTGCAATTAATACTAATAGCACAGGGTGCAGCCCTCCTTTGATTTCTGTAGGACACGTAAAACTAGGAAGTGCTGCACGTTACATTGTTATTACTACTGTAACAATGCTTTTTATTTTTCATCCAGAAAGCTGTAGGTAAGTCTTTGAGAAGGTTTTGACATGCCTGAATGTATATGATGTCCACAGTGAGAGAGTACTTCAAGCATGAGGATACAACAGAAACTAGTAATGCACTTCAAGACTATCATCCAGAAAAAGTGAGACAATTGTTCAAAGATATTTAAATAGGTACTGAAGAAAGTAAGATCAGACAAAAAAAAAGAGAACCATATATTTGGGTTTACTTAAAATCTTCCTTTTCTCTCATCCTCACATCAGGCAAATTTTTGAGCCCAAGGTCTGGACCTGTAATCACGTGGGTGCCTGTTTTTAAAATTAAAAGTCAAGAATTACAGAAGAGTCTTTTGGAGAACTTCGAGCAACGTCACAAAGACAGTACTGGAGCACTGTAGTTTTCATTGCAAGGCAACAGATCAGAGCAGAAAATGCTTATTCCAAATAAGGTGCAGCAAGCAGTACACCTGAAAGAAGTATCACCTGCTTAAACAAAGCTGATGATAAAAATCTTATTTTAAATTCTTGAAAACCAGAAGCAACACCTGTAGCCCCCAACCAGGTTGTCCTCGTGACACAGCAGGGCCTGTTTCACAGGTTTACATGAGGGTCACTGATGAGTCAGGTTAAACTTCCGTAACAAGTGACTTGAAGCTGGTTTCTCTGACTTGAAAGCCATTTAAAACCACCTTTAAAAGGCGGAAAAGTAAGCAGTGAGTATTTGAGTTTGTCTGGCTCTATGAGCTCAAGGAGGTTTATAAACCAGTTTCATCTCATTTAGCATCTTTATTAATAAAATGGCAGAGCAAGTGGTAAACAACATGCTAATCACACCAGGGAATGCTAAAATCAGAGGCTCTGATGACATTACCAAGAACAGAGATAATACAAAAAACAGGGAGGATGGAAACGCTCTAAAAAAAACACCATAATGAGTTTGCAAATTACTGTGGGGAGAGCAGGGGCTGGGCTGGAAAGAAGGGAAGGTGGCTGGGCCGGAGAGAGCAGGCACAC
>WUAM01000273.1:363510-397515 GCA_024336885.1 Actenoides hombroni | reverse complement strand
TGAACTGAAGCTGGGTCTCAGAAACCTCTCCTCCTATAAGGCACACCAGGCAGTGCCTCGGAGGAGGCATCACGGCCTGATATAGCTGCTGAAGAATGGTGTAAAGTTCAGGCTGCTGCTGCAGCATTTCTCATCTAATAGAGCAGAGAGAGCCACCTTCCCGAGCTAAATCTGGTTCAGTGCTCATTCCCAGAAGACATGAAGCATGCTGGCACAGATTGGAACAAACCAAAATGAAGGGTAGAAAGACAGAAAAGGTCTTAAAGGTCGAGGTGTTGAATTGTCCCTTTCACAAACTTTAGGAGAGAGAAAGTTTGAAAACATTAAAACATGACGGGGGGTGGAGGGAGAGGTGCTGACAATGTGTCTATTTCTTGATTGAGTCAACTCCTTTCAGCCAGAAACAATTCAGTCTCTTGCAGAATGTCTATGTTTTGGCCAAATCCGGGGCTGAACTAGAACAGGTCTCCACCACCCAGTGACCCCTTCCCAGCAGAAAAGGGGGAAGCAGGAAAAGCAGAGAACCACGGGTTGAAATGGATTTAATGAAACAGCAAAACTACCACCAACACCAATATAAAGTATATAAAGCTACACTCACCCCAGGGGATGTGCAGCAGTCACAACAAACAGGGAAACAGCCTCAGGAGCAGAAGGGTGAGACCCTCCAGCTCAGCCTTCCCCTTTATACTGGGTGTGATGTTACTCATATTGGGAGCACCTGGAGCCAAGTCGGGGCAGCTGCAAACTGCTCACAGCCTGCAGACCATGGCTGGCCCAGGATTCCATCCCAGCCACACCAGGACAAGAATGATGGCAAATCAGAAATGAGTTGTGGTTCTCTCCACTAGTCCCAGGGAGAAGAGCTTCCTTTTGCAAAGGCCTCCTGCCGAACAGATCTCCATCAGTCACAATAAAAGAGTCAAGGTCTGAAAGGAGAAGACAGGCACCTTCTTCTCAGAAGTATATGCTCTCAATAATTCTCAAATCACATCATGAGCAGTATACATCATGAGGACCGGGGGCTCATTATCTGCAATTTTCACAAGAATTCTGACAAATTCTAAGTGTGTCAGTCTGAAAGCTGACACTCAAACCACGTTAAATCACTGCAGTGGAAAGCCACAGACTGCCCTGTTGAGCAGGGAGCACCACCACCATTAGACTTTGTTACTCTCTCACCTCACCAAAGTTTCCTTTAAATCATGTTGTCCCTGTCTCTATTTCAAGGCTTTCCATCTCTTCTCTCTCAACCAGTGCTTAAGGTAATGGCTGCTACTGATGACTGCCCTGATGATGGACAGTTTCTGGCCTAGTTTGTAATAAATATAACAATGACCGTAGACCCAGTAGGGTCTGTGTGCACCTTTTCCTCACTGCTGCTGTTATCCTCTAAAATTTTGGAGTCATCATGTTCACCATGAAAGTTCACCATCATGTTCACCATGAAAGTTCACCATCATGTTTCCAGGATCCTCCTTCACTCCTTAAAGCCCGCTCCCCTGGCAGCTACCTGTGACATTTGAACTAAGCACATGTACTTGGCTCATCCCCACGGTGCAATCAGACCATCTCCCGCTCAGCACCTCCAGCTTCTGCTCCGTGCTGAGCAGCACCTCCAGGACTGCAGCCCACAGGATTTCTTCTGGGCTCTCCTTTTGGACCATATCTAATGGGTACAGCCCAAATAAAGCAGTATGAAAACCAGAGCTCCAGCACCATGGGCAATAATGTGATCCTCTGTGCCTGAACACACAGGAGGGCCGTGAGCCATCCCACGCTGGGTCAACTTCCCGACACCTGAGCGCGCAGCTGTGCGCTCACAGCCCTGCGTGCTTGCACGCGCAGCGTGGCAGCGTCGGCGTCGATGGCTCTCTTCCCAAAGAAGGGACCATTGTGTGCACCATTGTGTGCACTACACCAACAGAATCAACGGTGAGCTTCATCCTGCTGATCAGTTAAAACAAGATTGGTTTTCTAATTCCATTTACATCACTTGGCTTTTTAAATTTTCTTTACAAACAGGGCACATGTTCTGGAATGACATCAAGGGCTCTCTGGTGACACAGAAAGCAGGCAGATACTTTTGCAGCAATATTGACTTTTGTTGCTGGTGTGCAAGAAAAAAAAAAGCTTTTTGTCATCAGGACTTTGAATGCAGGAGAAATTGTTTATGAACTATAACTGTATGTTCATGATCAGAAAAAAATACAGGCAGAAAAGAAAAACAAATCCATTTTTAATTAATGATCTTTACTTTTCTTCAAAGCTTGTCTGACACTGGCTCAGCCTCCCCCACCCTGCCTTTCCTTGCACTGGCTGATGCCTGATCACATGGCCACAAGTCAAAGTGAGACCAAATGACGCAGAAAACGAAAATTGAACTTTAACCCCACCTCCTCCCCCCAGTTATTCCCCCCTGCACTGGCAGGGGAAAAAAAAAAAAAAAAAAGAGAAAAAGAAAAAATCCAAATGTGAAGCAGAAGCCATTCCCCAGCAAATGCTGAAGTCAAACAAAAAAAATGAAAAAAAAAAAAAGTTCACTTACTTTGACACAAAGACTTTTGTTTTTGCAGAGTTCTGCCAGGCAGATATTCTGCAGCTAGAAGTAGAGCATTTAGAATGAAGAGCAGAAATAGAAATGTAGGGGTGGGGACTGCGAGCTCAGAAGAAGCCTTTTGTCTGGCAATACTGTGACTAAAGATAATCTTTGTTTATCTTGCATGTTTAACTTGTGTCTTGTATATCCAAAGTGTTGGAAAAAAAATGTGGAATTACAAGTGAGGAACTGAACAAACCCATAACATAGGGTATAATTTCTAGGCATGGTGAAGGCAGGAAAAACAAACTCAGCAGTTATTATACCTTCTTTTTTTTTTCTTTTTTTTTTTTCCTTTCCTTTTTTTTTTTTTTTTTATGCTTTATAATCTCTCCCAGACCTGTGGTACAATAACCTTACAGTTAGACTATACTTTGACTAACAATTTCACTGCAGACTGAAATGAGATGAAATGGAATCATGAGGTTAGGAAGGGAGAAGGGCAGAGCTGGGTGGATGCGCGCTGGCTGCACAGGCACAGCTGCAGCACAGGACTGTACCGAGGAGGAGGAGTAAGCTGAAGGCTGCCCAACACTGAATAGCATTGAAGTGTTGAGTGTCACCCAGGCAGTGAAATATGATTAATGAGCCCAGAGGAGCACACTGCTTTTTAGTCCCCAAAGTGAGGCGGAATGGGGGAGACTCACGGGGCTCTCCCAGCAGCAAAAGCCACAGCAGGATTGGGCCCGGCAGCTGGACTCATGCTGCGTGTCCCCCCCGGGCCCCCGGTCCCCCCTGCCCTCCCGGCTGCTGGGCAAGCGAGGCCAGCAGCGTTAGAGAGCCAGCAGGGCAGCAAACTGGTTATACAGTTAGCTGGGGACAAACTGAAATGCTTTATTAAGGGGAAATGCAATACAGTTAATTTCTGTTTCAGCTGAACCCCTCCCACGCTTACTCTGCCGGTACTCTGAATTTTCTCTGAAGCTACAAGACAGCCAAGAAATTACAGAAGTTTTATTGATATAAAAATAAGTTGGGCCTTCAGTAATTTTTTTTAAAAGGATTTTTCTATTACTAATTACCATAACACCCTCACTATGTAGGACAATATGGCATTAAAGCTGAAAAGAAAGCAAGGTGGGTAGCATTTGGGTTGGTGTAGACTAGAAGACTTTGTTGTCTGTCGTTAAGTGGTGTTACAGAGACAGTCCACAAATAAATGTAAATATCGCCTTATCTGAAAAGCTGAAACTCAGTTTTTGTGATATTTCAAATATAAATCCCTTTCCCAACATGAAGAAAATAATCCTTTGTGTCCATACAATGCTTTTGGAGACTAAGAGCAGACCTATTGCTTTATTTCTGAGAAGAACCGTAGGTTAAGCAGACAGATAAAGCTGGTTTCTAAAGTGAGACCTCGCAGAAGTCACCATCCAGCACCACACTTGCCCCACCCCAAGTGATTGTATCCGAGCTGGTCAGATCTTCCCTACAGACATGAGAAGCACCAAGAGTTCAGGAGCAGAAAATTCCTCCTGCGCCGCAGCCCTTCACTCTCCAGCCCCAAGCACTTGCCATGGGCAAAGCCCTGATGAATAGGGCTCTAGATGGGACCCCTCTGAGGAACATCCCCTCTGCAAAGAGCTGCCACCTCTCACTGCTCTCAGGGGGTCTCAGGCCACCGGCCACCCTTCCAAAAGATGGTCATTGCTGTTTTTTGGCTGTTCTTCACTGTCCCCTCCTGTCCCCTGGCTGGACAAGGGATAGAGAGCCCTTCAGAGGGCACCTTGGCTTCTGTCCTGCGAGGCACGGAGGAGGTGGTAGCTGGTGGAAGGTCAGCATCTTAACGCAGGAGAGGCCACATGAGAGTCCCACGGGGGGATGTGCTTAAAGCGAGCGCTGCACAGGAAGAGACCACACCGTGTGACGTGTCTAATAATGCGCGTGACCTCGCCAGGAGTCACAGCCTTAACCAGACTGCAAGGAGGAGCAGCCCTCTAATTGCTGCTGTGCCTCAGGCAGACCTTCCTGTGTTTCATTGGCCTTTCTTCTGCCTTCTCTGCATTTCTGATGCTTCGATCATGATGCAACATCCCGGCAATATATTTTTCCTCCCAATTACTGTTGAGCACTTTGAGATTTCTCCCTGGTTTTCAGACAAAATGAAGTATTTTCTATACCTGTCAATGTCATTTTTTGCTGGTTTTGCCTGGGATTGAGTTAATTTTCTTCACAGTAGCTGGTATGGGGCTATGGTTTGGATTTGTGCTGGAAATAGTGTTTTTGTTAATGCTGAGCAGTGCTTTACACAGCATCAAGGCCTTCTCTGCTCCTCACCCTACCAGTGAGCACACGGAGCTGGGAGGAGACCCAGCCGGAACAGCTGATACCAACTGACCAAAGGGAGATTCCAGATGAAATGACATCATGGCCAGCAATAAAAACTGGGGGAAGAAAAAGGAATGGAGGGATGTTTGGAGTGATGTCCTTTGTCTCCTCAAGCCACCGTTACAGGTGATGGAGCTTTTCTGGGGATGGCCAAACACCTGCTTGCGATGGGAAGTGGTGCATGAATTCCTTGTTTTGCTTTGCTTGTGTGCGCGGCTTCTGCTTCAACTATTACACTGGCTTTACCTCAACCCACCAGTATTGTCACTTTTATGCTTCTGATTCTCACCCCAGTGCCGTGGGGGGAGCGAGCGAGCAGCTGCCTGGGGCTGAGCTACCAGCTGGGCTTCAAGCACGACAAACATTCAATGGTCTTGCTAGAATAAAAGTAACCAAGCTTGATTAGCACTGCCCATTTTAGCGTTATTAATCCTAAAAGAGAAGTAAAAATACACATTACGCTTTTATTTCCTGTTAACCCTCCTCCCCTATGAACTGGAGAAAATAAACTTCTTCTTTTTCCCTTGCTGCTATAATATCCACTGACTAATGCAAGGAAGTGATAATAAATGCAAGTGAAAGTTTGCACACAACTTCAAATGCAGTAGCACTTATTTCACTGCAGACTGGATGTTTACCAGGGAACGAAGTGGGCTCAAATTGCCCTTGTGACTGCTCAAGACGTATACTCATTCAAGATACCAGCAAAGTAATATGGAGGAGGAAATAAATGGTTTGAAAGGATAGTGCCAAGACTGGCAAATCTAAAATTTACTACACAGTCATACAACAGCTATTTTGGGAACCACAATCACCTCTTGGAAAAACAAACACATTTCCACAGAACAGCAATTCCACGTGTTGCACTTGGCTATCTTGACTGGAGCCAGTGGGGTTACAACTATCACAAGTGGCAAAAGAGACCCCTAACTTCATGAAATACAAGTATTTTGTTAAAAGAAAATTGAAATGCTTTACCTAAATCTATACCTAAACATCTAGATATATAGTTGTTGCTTATGAGAAAATTTCAACTAGGAGTTAGCCAGTAAACCTACAGTACACAGACACTGACACAAACAATCCTTGACATAAAAATGCTGCTTTAGTGCTGACAGGTGGTTTTTGAAAAGAAACGAAACCTAAATGCTGCACAAAAAATTGAGACAGATTTCCAAGAAATCCTTAGTGTCATTCTGAACAAATTCTTTCCTGATTCATAGCAGCTATCTATTTTAAGCAGAATTATTCAGTGATGATGCAAACCCATCACCTAAGCAGACAGAGTACACCGCAGCTGCACCTGGGATGTATCCCGGACACCATGAGACAGCCATGTTTGTATGTACAGACACATACACACACACAGAGTCTTCTGATAGGCTTTTCTCCTGCATTTTGTTATGTTTTGGTTTGTTTTTCATGTGTTATGTGGATATTTTTAATATTTATTTACATGCATATATAAAATTCAAGGGATTATATATATATATATATAAAAGATCTCCAAAGCTTTCCACTTTGCAAAGGGAACATGGCAAAAGACTGCAGAAGAGCTACAGCTCTTCTCAGTAACCTAAGCCAAGGGCCATCAGCCCTCACAAGGCTACGTGATCTCATTAGCTACGTGGTGCCATTGTTAGGAGAGGGCTTGGTGGAATCTAGAGCCTGGGCATCGATTCGGAGTGCCCTGTGATTTGCAATAGAGCAGCCAGACATAGCAAATACTATGTGATTTTATAGTACATGACCAAAAAAACCCCCATGGCACATGAAAAGCACAGGGGGCAGAGCTCTTTTGTTCAGAACAGCTGGTTTTTTCTGGGGATAGGGCTGGACACAGGTAAGAGAATTGCTCTACTAAACAGATCTATCTATGTGCAACAGGTCTGACACTGGGCTCCCTGTGAGCAGTGTGAACCTTCATCTTGGGCGTGACGAAGGCAGCCTAGTCCACTCACGGTGTGCATGCCATTGAACCATCCGGGGTCCTAGATGCTCCCAGACTGTAGCCAAGAAAGGTCTCTACATTCCTTTGAGTGACCTGTTACTGGTCTTAAATATGAAATTAAATATAATTCTTATACCCTGAAGCTGGGAAAAATCCCCTTTGTCCAGCAAGCAACAAAGAAAGGTGGCTGACAGCACGTTGCGGGTGAGCGGCACAGCTAGAGACTCCATGCTGGCCTGATGCTCTGCCTGTTACACAATATTGCTTCCTAATACTTTCACAGTTGCTTCTAATGCTTTTCTGCTAATGAGCTCCAAATGCTTCAGAAAGATTCAGACATTTCAAAAAATCATGACTGGTTTTTGAGTGTATTTTTCTGTGAAGCCAAGCTGAAATCCTAAAATGAGCATTTAAGAAGCTGTCCTGGCAGTTGGTGCGACAGGCATCTCACAGGCAGCTGGCATCAAGAGGAGTGACAAAAATGAAGGCACTCAAAATCCCTCAGCGAGTTTCAGAGATCTGTGGCCTGTGAGTCCCATTTCCTGCATCTTTAAGAGATAACATGTCATCGTTCCGCATCAGAGAGCATCCGACTGCAGCCGGGAGCAAGAGGCATCACTGATACCAATCCCTGCTGTGCCGGGTGTGTGAACCCAGAGTTAAATCATTTTATCCCTGGGTCATACTTCAAGTCAGTCACAGTGCAGAGGAGAGGTGCCTTTCCACGGCCCTGCTGATAGCTGGACCCTCCACAGACACAAAGTGCTCGTCTTTGTCTATCGCAGAAGTGGAAACGGCCCTTAACATGGAATTTCCTTGCTGTGACAAAACTGAACCTTTTTTTTCCCCAGTTTACTACAGTTTGAAAGGTCACATCAGTCTGTTCTTATCCATGCTCTTAACATAATCTGGAATACAAACTGATCACTCAAATTAAAAGAACTCTGAAATGGGAGCTAATGAACTAATGCTTTTCCTTTGTAACAGTATTTTATTAACATCCCTTCCAAGTGAGGCTGCTGCACCACAGAGGAATCTGGGCTGGCTGGCTATAAGTGGAAAGTTACCTAAGTAGGGTGTCTCTGCAGAGACGAAGGATGCAGCAAAGAGGTGGAGATTTAAAAAGCCAGATCTGGTTCTCAGAAAGAATTCAGCAACATAAGGACAGGTGTAGGAATTTGGAGGGGTTTTTTTTTAGCTTCACACTAAGTGCCTTTAGCTGCTACGTTTTTTGTAGCTTTTCTACGCTGTATAGAATCAAATTTTCATCATTTATAGCACTAAAAGACCTGGGAAACCTTAGACAACTGGAAAACTAAAAAAAAAAAACCAACCAAAACCATCTGAAGAAACATAGCCATGTTGAGTCACTTAGAAGCCTAGGTAATGCAGCCCATCAAATCGGAGATCTTTTATGAAGACCCAAACTAGGACCCAACAGGGAAGCTAGAAAGGTAAAAGGAAAAACAAGGGAAAGAGGAATTCTGACGTAGTGATAAACCAGGTCTTTGTTAAATTCCAAGATCTACTCGGGGTAAGTTGTATTTTGAGGTTCCTTGTGGGTGGAAGAGGTGTAATCTCCAAGCCAACGGGGACATTGTGAAGCATAACAGCTGCTGCTGGTTCCACTGGTGTAAAAGTACAAAGACAGATTATCTACCTGGGAAATACAGAAGACTGGAACAAGAAAACAGGCAAAACTGCCTGACATTTGTACAACATCTCACCAGGACTAGAGCAGAGAGCAACTCTGCGAAC
The DNA here is from genome assembly GCA_024336885.1 of Actenoides hombroni. NCBI lineage: Eukaryota > Metazoa > Chordata > Aves > Coraciiformes > Alcedinidae > Actenoides > Actenoides hombroni. The sequence goes on along the minus strand of WUAM01000273.1, from coordinate 388,879 downwards.
AGCAGCTGGACATCTGCTTGGATGGTCACAGTCTTACAGCAGGGAAATAACGAGGTGGGCAGAGCATCCAGCTGACGCTGGAACAATGTGTCTAAAATGAGTATATCCAGAAGTGCCCAGTGGCTGGGGAAAAAAGAACTCCCTTCTTTTGCATTACGAGTCCTATTTTTAGATCACTGGTATTTTAAAAGGTTTTCAAGAAGAGTGTTTTTTGAAAAACAGTCAAGAATTTACAGAACAAGACCAAAATGTGAAGTGCCGGATGACTGTGGGTGAAGGGAAAGGCTTTGGCAGGGGTGTTGAGCTGTGGCTCCTGGCCAGGCTCCAGCCATGGAAGGTGTCCTCAGCCTCCTCTGAGGGGGACACTCAGCTCCTCTTCCTGCTCAAAGCTGTTGAGCAATGAAGCTCTGAGTTGTCAAACTGATACTGCTCTTTCGAGCAGAAGTGGTTGTGATTCAGTGATCGGTGAAATAACCCTCCTGATACCAAAACTCCCTGAGCTCTGCTGGAATTAAAAGTGCAAATATAAATACAAAGAGTTTGTTTTGCCAGGCTTTTGGGTGAATGTTTGTTATGATCTCTATGTTTGTGATGTCTCATTAGTAACAACTGAGCACACAACACTGGAAATGTTTCACTACAAACACGAAGAAGGTTGTGCACTTCACAGCTGCATTTTAGGAGCATGAGCAAAACTAGGAAATACAGTTTTGACAGAATCACAGAATGGTAGGGGTTGGAAGGACCTTGAAAGATCATCTAGCCCAAACCCCCTGCCAGAGCAGGGTCACCTAGAGCAGGTCACACAGGAACGTGTCCAGGAGGGTTTTAAATCTCTCCAGAGAAGGAGACCCCACAACCCCTCCGGGCAGCCTGTTCCAGAGCTCCATCACCCTCTCCGTGAAAAAGGTTTTTCCATATGATTCTGCGGAACCTCTTCTGCTCCAGCTTGCACCCATTGCCCCTTGTCCTGTCACTGGACATAACAGAGCAGAGCCTGGCTCCAGCCTCCTGGCACTCGCCCTTTACATATTGATAACCATTCATGAGGCCACCCCTCAGGCTCCTCTTCTCTCAGCTGAAGAGACCCAGCTCCCTCAGCCTTTCCTCAGCAGGGAGATGCTCCACTCCTTCAGCACCTTTGTCTCTCTGCACTGGACTCTTTCAAGCAGTTCCCTGCCCTTCTTGAACTGAGAGGTTTATTCCTTCATTGTGTCATCTCCCTGAAACAAGAGAAAAGAGACTGTCCGAACACCACAGAAGCACTTAAAGTCCTGGGACTGGCAAAGCTGAACTCACAATAGCCCTCCTCTCCCCACAGAAGCGCTGCTCCCATCAGGCTTCATTTCTTCAGCATCCCTAAAAGTGAACCGAGATTTCCTTTGAGTACCAAATCTCTCTGCCTGTCGCCCACTGTTTGTTTGGTTGGTTTAGGGTGTCTGTTTTGGGTTTGTTTCTTTGAAATTCATTTTGCAGTGGGATCGAAACAGTCCACCTGCAATGATTTATTTTCCAAACTGAATTCCAACTTGTGGCCACCAGCACCTGTACCTCAGCACTGGTTTCTTCTGGCTTTCTCGACTATTCCACTAGAAAGAGTTTCCCCTCCGGAATGTTTCCTAAATTCCTAAGACATTTCTAAACCAGTGTTACTCCTTTCCATGTCTTCCAACTGATGTTGCGAGGAACTTTCTAGCAGTGTGTGTGTCAATCAAAGCTAGTATTTTGCAGAGAAAAAACAACAGGAAAGGTCCAGCTCACCTCTATCTGTTTAGAAACCAGCATTTTCATACCTTGAACATGACGATACTAAGGGATGTTCTCCTGTTTTCATCATCGCTGCCTTCGCAATGAGGATGAAAGCCTCACGTGATGCCTGCAACTATATCAAAGTGACCGAGGACACAGGTCCCCTGTGTCCAGTGGTGCTGGAGAGGATCTGTGCTTTCAGAAAAATCTCTAAGGCATATGAACCACTGCGATAATTTAGTTTCCTACAAATGGACTGTAAAAAGGAGAGAACAGCAACCGAACTAATCACATATCTGTTCCTGAACAAACACGCATCTTTTAAGCAACTAAGCTTCCATGAGAAATAAGACAGGGGAAAATAATTAATCTGCAAACCAGATAGAAATACATACAAAGTCTTGCTTTTGTGCAAAGGGTTTTCTGACTAAGGCCAAGATTCTCTGCTCTGTTGATGTAAAGAAAAGCAGATCAAAACTGCCCAGTCTTTCTGATCTAAAGCATATTTCTGGTTGCATTACAAAAAAAGCCTTCTTCAGGATACACCCCTGGGGAAGTTCCAACATTTGTGGTCATGCTGGCTGTCAAATACCCACACAGAGCTTTGTTCATGGGAAGGACCGTTTTCTGTTTCCAGGCTCAGACCCTTATTATAGCTTAGATCAAACCCTGTAATAAAACCCTCTAACAGCCGCCAATTCTGTCATACGCAAATACTTAAACTTGTGCTGAATCCCCTCGCCTAATTGACCATCTACAGCCTTACTTACCCGAGAACGTTGCCAAAGGTGCATTTGTTCCTCATCATCTCATATTCTAGGCATGGCCAAAGTGTAAAATCCAGTTGTGGTGTTCATCTTATAGCAGGGAAAAAAAACAACACCTTAACATCAGAAGCAACAAATTCAGATGTGCTGTTGCTGTCCGAAAGCCGACTTTTAAACTAGCAGACCTCATGGTTTTGTGTGAAATCCTGGAAAGAGTGAGGAGCACTTCTGGGTGCACTTTTAAGAACTCACAAAACAACTTCCCCTGGACCAAGCTGCCCGTGGCCCTTCCCTTTACCACAAGGTAAAGACACAAGGTGCCTCTCCGGAGGAAGAAGACACTGCTGGGTGTCCAGAGGCTGCACCAGGCTGGCAGCGGCTGCTGCAAATCCGTGTCATTTCTCATTTTTGCCAGAGAACCTGTGAACAGTGACGAGGCTGCTGTTACGAGAGCAACGTCTGAGTACTACAGACCAGCTCTCTAGCCTGCAATCAACAGAAGATATATCAAATAAAACCACCACAAGCAAGATCCATCGCATGAAAACAAAATGCAAAGCGGAACTTAAAGAAAAAGGGAACAGTGGAACAGCAGCAGCTGGCATTTGTAACACCACCTGGAAACTTTATTTAAGCCTTATTCATTTAGTAAGCCAAGAAAGCGCCCGTAAACTCTTTATGTGGAGTTGGGATGAGCACATAATGGCAGCAAGAGGTTTCTGTGAAGCTGTACCACTATCAGCTGCCCGATCACTGAGATTTTTTTATTAAGGGGCTAGATAGGGAGGCAGGAGATGGTTATCTAACCCAGACCCTTATCCACTGCGTGAGTACCTAGAGCAGCCCCTTGGCCGTGCCTACAGGACCTGAGGATTTTTCGGACAGACCTGAGGCCACTTCCCAGTCTCGGGCTGACCAGTCCTTGCACCTCCTCCCCTCTGGAGACCCACCTCCCTCCCTGCAGCAGCCCGGGGACACCAGCCCTCCCGGCCACGCTCCCACCACGGGCCTCCAGCTCAGCAGGTCCCTGACCAGCTGCCAAACCTCCTTGCTCCTCACTCTCCTTTCCACACTGCTCTTACTTTTACTCTTACTCCAACACCTCCCCACAGCAGCTGGCTGCTTTCCACCCTCTGCTCCCACTTTGCTTTGTTTTATGACCACTATTGCATCTCTGGCTGGCTGATCATCAGCCTGTAGCTGGTGGCAGTAACCAGACCCTCTTCTCAGGCCTTTGGGCTTTTCCTCCACAGGTGCTTGTATCCCAGCTCAGGAATCACCTAATAAGGTGACCGGTGTCCAGGAGTTAAAGTTTTTAATAGCTTAACTAGAATATTTTAGCATTGAAAAAAAAAATATTTTAAAAAAATGCACTGGCAGCCTGCAGGAGCAAGACACAGTTGTTTGCTTTGTGAACTAATTTGCTGTCGAGTAAATGAAGAAATAAAATTATATTTCCAATCACTGCCTCCAAGGGAGCAGAAAGGAACTGGAGAGAAAAGCACAGCTGTAGAGCACCGGGAGATGTGGCTGCAGATTTCAGCTCTGCCAGAGAAATCCTCCGACATGAGCAGTGCCATCCGGGCTGCAGGGCTGGCACCAAGCGCCCAGGGCAGGGCGGGCTGGCACCAAGCGCCCAGGGCAGGGCAGGCACCCTCCGGTCACCACCGCTTGGCAGCCTTCAGGTGACAGTTGATGGAGCTGGCGGCTCGTAATCAACTATGTTGCATTTTGTGCTTTTTCCTTACTCCATTTTTCATGCACTTCTCCGGGAAACACAGAAAAACAAAACCAGGCCAGGGATAAGCAGCGAAAATGAAGAGTTTTAACCTCTGAAACACGCGCGAAGGTTGCAGCGACAGCAGCGTGCCGGGGGCAAGCACCGCTCCCCCGCCTGGCTACAGCTCGCCACTGCCGAAGCCAGCGCTGCTCCCGCCCTGCCTGCGAAAACTCACCCAAAAAAAGGACTATTCGCCTAAATTTGCATCTCGCGGTGCAGTCACATACATGTTCACACGTGGAAGAGTGTCACACCACGCACAGAGCTCGTGTGGCATATACGATTTCACCTTGTGTCTCTGTGTTAAAAGGCTACTAAAAAGAAAACATCTCAAAAAAAAATCTCCCTCAAAAGGCTGATAAATCCAGAGAAAGACAGTTTTCCAGGGGCCTGATGCACAGAAATCTACAGCTCCACCCAAAAGAGGCTGTAAGCGATGGGGTTTTTCACATCTAAACGCTGACTGAACCGTTACCCCTGGACAGCAAAGAGTTAAACTCACAGACTGGCCTGGAAATTAAAGATGTGAAACTACTGGATTCCTTCACAGGATTAACACACACCCTTAAATCTCTTCTCGGCATAGGCAGAATCCTATATAAGACTTCCCGTGAGCATTTCAAGACCTTGGTGGGTCCTCAGCTATTTGTTTTTCAGTTCCTCTGAATGGCCGTGGTGGGTGCAGCACCAGCACCACGACCCGGTCCCCACGCCGTGTCCGTACCTAGGGGACGGGCTCTGGACGCTGCCTCACAGCGCTGCGCCAGCTCCCAACGGCCCCACACTCCCACCCCTGCCCTGGTTTCCACCTTGACGGCAAACCAGGGGCTGCCTCTCGTTTTGTCTCCATGCAGGGGACCCTTCTTCCTGTAGATTCACATAATAAACTTGTGCAAAGAGATCCCCAAAGACAAAAAAATAAACAGTACTACTGCCAGGCAAGCTGAAATTTAATCAATAGAACAATGACTTATTTTCCGTGCTTTCATTGCTAACAAATCACAATTTGTATAAAAAGCCAAGTATATTAGAATTTTTATATGAAATATCATTGCACCATAAATTCCTTCCCACAAACGCTGCAGTGTGAAGCTGGGAATAGAAGACTCTGGGATTACTGAAATTTGTATTCTCTTTTAACTCAGTAGCATGCAATCTGAACCAGAAAGCGTTCTTTCATTGTACAGTGTGAATAACATGCTTATTCACAGGAGCAACAGCTAACTCAGGTAGTTCCAGCTGCTATCAGCAACCATTCAAATTTATCTAAAATACATAGCTACTGTTATTCGCCGCAAAGAATGGCTGGAGACCAAGAATTAAAATACCTGGAACGCGGGACATGCAATGTCACTCAATCCCAGACAAAAAAGCAAACGTGCACACTGGGATTTTTCCACCCCACCTTATGCAAACCTCTTTCAAAATGTTTGTTGCATTCAAGGTGCAAATGTCCTTGAAAGAGAAAAGTAAAGAGAGCATAAAGGTGGTATTTTAGGAGCAAACTGCAGCTACATACGTCCATGCTTTCCAGGAACTTGGCAGCTGCTCTTTTTCTTGAGTACTGGCTGTGTCTGATCTTGTTCATTTAACCAAACTGGACCCATCCCTACAGGAGTTTCCCCTCAAACAGCCTCTCCACCCTCCCCCATCATTAAGGAACCATAATTCAAGCTTACATATTCTGGAAAGAAATTAATTTTCCTGCAGCAAAGAAGACTGATGCAGAAACGTTAGAGCAATCTAATTTTAGCTCATTCAGACAATATGCTGGATCCTTACACACATTTACTGAGGGCTATTTATAGTCCTCCAGACGCTGCTGGGAGTACAGTCACCCACTGTGGAGCTACTCGGCTGCGCTCCTGTTCGGGACGGAGGGAGGAGGCAATCAAGAATCTGATTGTTCTGGGGAACACAGGTAGGGAGGTGTTGGATGAAATGCTCAATTGCAGTCTGAACACAGATCAAAAGATCTGGCCGCTCTGCAGCTGCTGCTGCCAAACCTGGAGAGGCACCGCAGGAGCTGGAAATCCCAGACCACACCAAATCACAGGCCCAGAGAGAAATGGTGCTCACAGCTGCAGGCACAGAAATGGGACTGTGTGCAGGGATGGGGTGAAAAGCCCTGAGGAAGTTTCCAGTCCTCTGGGGACACTTCTGGAGCGGCATAAATGGCTATTGTGTACCTCAGAGCAGAGCAGTGAAGTCAGCAGATCCCTCGTAGGCATGTGGCTTCCAGAGCAAAGTTGTTCTTCTTGGTGTAGGCACTTGCAAGCTCTCCCCAGTCTCTAGGGCTGGGTTATCAGAAGGCCTCTCAAACCCCAGACCTTCTTCAATTCTTCTTTCAAGTTCATTTAAAAAAAAAAAAAAAAAAAAAGTCCCACAAATATAAATATCAATGTAACTTCTTGGCTTCAGATGAATTTCAACCAGGCATCTAAGGCAACATTTTCACACACACGTCCAGCAGCTGAACTGTGATTCAGGCTCTGTTCCCCTTGATACCACAGGAACCTTTGGACTATCAGCTCCAGTTCTTCTGCTGTCAGATGATGTAAGATGTATTTGGCTTCTCCAGTCCTCCTTGTCCAATACACAGATCATCTTTTATCACATTTAGATGCAAGTCCTGGGCTTTCAGCTATTTTAGCTCACAGTGTCATTCACATCATATCCATATTGGAGGATCCCAAGTTGAAAGCATGGAAAATCCAAAGTACTACAGCACAGCGTCTTGTTTTCATCACAGTGTCCTGAATAGGAATATCTGCTTTTGAAGCTGTTGGTGATTTTTGACAACCTCCCCCACAAAGCTGACTCACCTGGCCACAAAGAACCCAATGCGTTACCATTTTTCTTTAAAGCAGCAACTGCCAGGCACAGCAGATAAAATACATTTGTAGGTCACAGAGCCTCAAGTCAGTATCCCAGTATCTACATGAGCTAAATACAATCCACTGTTTAAAGGAAAGAGGTAAAAAGTTTAAAATGATTAGTCCAATGTTCACAAAAAGACTGCAATGGATTCACGAACAGAACTTAACTCATCCTGGTTTTCCAGTTACCATCTTTACTACACAGCAACATGGATCGATACCAGATCTGAGCCTGCCCTTGGAAGTATTAGCAGGTGGGTGTTGGGGTGATCAAACCACACTGCTCTGAACTCCAGGTGATAGCTCCAAACTGGAAGAGAGCAACTTCGCATCTTATTAAATTACCAAAGTAACTAATAAAATGGGAAAAGGACAAAACAAACTGGCCTAACAGCTAACAAGGTAACTCTTACCTTGAAGATTTTCGTTTCTAAACACTCTGCCCTGTGATTAGTTATGACCCTTTAAGAACCAGTTGATCTCCAGTGAAAGAAATCCCAGCTCTTCCATACACCAAGGGCAGGCCAGAGGCGCTCCTGCCAAAAGGGGTTAATTTATTACGCTGCCTTTCTCAAGACCTCAGGATCCCAGGCCTTTGAAACGTCCCATGTCTGCTATTGAAATATTGCAGAACTGAGGTATTTTGGCCAGTTCAGGCTGTACACTTGCACACAAATGCTACTGTTGAAAGGCATTTTCCTGAGTCATTTGAAAAATGTTTTAATAGCATCAGCAAGAACACTCCCAGAGAAGAACCACGGCACGGGCGCTACGCTGCGACCAACACCAGCAGCCTGCTGGAGAGGGCGCGTGGCCAGGGAACACCAGGCAAAGCCTTTAGATTCCACGGTGGCGAGTTTCTGTTTATTTTTCTTGTGAGGAACTGTTGTACCACTGACCAGTGTCCTGAAATAACCACCTCAGTATCTCAGTGTTGTAAGAACATAGTTACAAACTCAGCATGCAAAGGCACGCAGAGAAACCAGCAAAGATGATGTGAAATGCATATCAGAAAAATGCGGATTAAGATTAAAAAAAAAAGTGTCAGATCCAGAAGTGAACGAGCTGCTAGAAGCTATTTCCCAATAAACTTAAAATAACATATAAGCCCAAAGATGAAGCATTTAGGTGAACTAGAAAAGGCACATGAAAGACAGCCCAGAGAATCGGATGTACAGAACAGATTCTGCACGAGAAAATGCTCAACAGCCTGGGAACCCTCTGGCTTGAAACAGAGAGCTCTGTAAAATCACATGTAGTATGAGAGAGATGAAGAGGGAACGACCGTTCATCACTTGAGCTCACACAAGGAAATCATCAGGTTTAAAACACAAGCCAAAGGAAATACTTTTTCCAAACAAGGCCTAGTTAAATTGTGTAACTTATTGAGTGTTGTGGATGCCAAGTTTTTAAATGGGTTCAAGAGGGATTATACAAATGCATGTAGAATACTTCCACTGGTGGCTATAAAAAATAAAACCCCACCAACCCCAAACAAAAGTTCTGATGCAGCCAGATGCTTCAGAAGTCCCTAAGTTGATGACTGCCAGAAACAGGGTAGATGAAACAGGATAATCCTTCTCTCAGCCTCGCATCCCTTCCTGAAAGGGCCATAAAGGGAAGACACCGGAGCACGTGGTCTTCTGGGCTTGTCCAGGACAGCAGCTCTTTGCAGAGGAGCCTTGGAGCTGCGGAGACAAGGAGTCTGCCGGGCTGCCCCAAAGAGGAACCTCCAGGGTTAACCATAGGTTCTCTCAGCCTTCACTGCAGCTCATTCCCATCACTTCGCTGACTTGTGGGGCAGAGAAGGGGAAGAGGGGAGAGCGAGCAAGCGCAAGCAGAGAGGGTGGAGAGAACTATGGCACCATTCACGTCACATCTAGAAACCACACCAATGTTTCCTTCACTTTCTACAAAACACCTTTCCTCTAAGGAAGCTTCTGTGAGTTTTAACAGCACAAACAGTTTACAATGTCTGAAAGTTGTTTGGGTTTTTTTTATGGCACGCTATGAACAAAATTTAAACAGCAATGCCAAGAATTAGAATGATTTACATCATTCTCTCCAGGGTGGGGCATCTGTCCTCTACTCTGTTAGAGCCTCCTAATATCCCCCACGCTGCCCAGCCTTGTTTATCACTATAAATTAAGTTTTCCATTTCAAATCTCCTAAATCCTTGAAGCAGTGCAGGCTCGGTGGTGGGTAAATGGGGGTACGTAGTCAAGTCCCGAAGGAATCACCTCCTCCCAACACAACCACAGCTCCCAGCTCCTGCCGTGCTCCCGCGGGCCTTGGCGCAGCCGCTCATTGCGGGAGTGACGGCCAGAGCAAGAGGAGGGACAGTGCTCCCAGCACAACCGCTGCCAGGCCGGCAGCTCATTCTCAGGTGCATCTCCATAGGTGTGGAGCCCATAGATTGACTTCCGGGCAACATCTGCCTTGGAGGCCAGTGCAGCAACACCGAGCTGGTGATCAGGCCACTCAGACACTCCACCTGTCACCGGCAATTTAGTGCATTACAAATCAAAGCACATTTCACAGCTCACAACGTGATTCAGCGAGTTTGCCATCTCTTACCAAGACTCCCCAAATCCAGATGTTCAGGAAAACTTTGCCCAGACTCCACTGAAGACCTAAAACTTTCCCGAAATAGAGCCACATTTATTATTACTCTTCCAGAGCTTGATTGCCTGCGCTGCAGCACTTTCCAGCAGCAAGAGCAACCCTTCGGGGGCCCAGAACAGCTAAAGCCATGTTTTTTTCTGGGCAGGCAAGAGTAAAATTACCCCCAAGTCTGCAACAAAAAAATCAGAGTCCCACACAGCTTTCCAGTGTCACCTCAAAAACTGCTTCTTCTATATAAATGAGGGCACATGCTGAAGGAACAATATATCTCCTCATTATTGAAGACAAAAATCCATAAGCTATGAATTTTAATTTACATTTTCTGAGAAGTTGCTTTAATGGCTGCAGGTAGACTTCTCATCTGGCTCCTGCAGCAGCTAAATGGAGATGTACATGAGCAATGCTCCCACGAAACAAGGGTCTCCTATTGGCAGATAAAAGCTGAAATTTCTTTTCAGCGCAGGAAACAATTTTATAAGCTCCTCTAACAATAACTTTGCTTTGAAAGCACCAGAAGTTGATAGAAATGCAGAGAGCAGGTGTTCTGTAGTTCCCCCTGCCCAAAGAACTGGGCAGAGAAACCAGCCTCTGCCAGAGCACCCTGTGCTGGCCGACACGACAGGACCCAGCCTGGAGATGTAATCTGAGGCTTACTTTCCATTCTCAGTGCTGGCTTTAATCTAAGGTGCTGCACTTTTGGATGAAGAACACTGAAGGTCCACATCCTGCTCTCTCAGACAGAAGCGAGGAAGTAGCTCCTGGCCAAATAGACATTGGCCAAGCCCTGCAGAATAGAATGTGGGGTTTATTACTGTGCCACCATGATCCTAAAGCACAAGGAGCTGTGTCTGATTTAATTCAATGCTCAATTTTCTGAGTCACAGCAGAGATGCTGCTTAGAAGGAAACAAGTGCTTTTCGCTGAAGGTGCAGCAAACCCATCAGCCCCTGGATGCCTTCCTGCTGCTGCCCAACACCCCGCTGCGGGCACAGCTGGCCAGGCTGCGGTGGCCTCTAGTGGCCATTTATCCCACAGCCCAAACTCATCGATGGTTGGGCTCCCGGGGCTGCAGCCGCCCCACTGCCACCGCTGTCCACCGGCCCAGGACAAGGTGCAGCAGGGACTGGTGATAGCCACCCCAGGGGCCATTTACACACCACCAGCTGCTTTTCTCTCCAGCTCTGGCTCAGTTAGTCACCTGGCAGCTACACCCACTGCTGAGGCAGATCTGGTTCTTAAAATGATGTGTTTTCCACTGATTTTCTAGCGCAATTTCTCTGTAAGCTACGGTTTAAGCTACGTTGTTTAACAACGAAGAGAAGAACCAGGTGCATCATCTTCAGTGAACATTTTCTTTCAGTTAATTTAAGGCTCTACAAGTTACAAATGCAAGTTTTAATAATCATTAAGTAGTTCAGTAGTTCTTCCAAAGCAACAATTTGGTGTATCCTGGGCTCTGTAGTGAGCCCCTTCACCACGTGGCAGACAGAAGCCAAGGGAGGGTAACGTTCATGGTCCTCCCTTCAGCCTCAGGAGATTGCCTGGTTCCAGTGAGCACCCCAATCAGAACACTGGCGATGCCTCTGACCAGTGTCTCTGCCACTGCGGGACTGGAAGCAAGGCCAGACTCAACTGGCACATCCCCATTGTTGTAACAGACTATTCAAGCACAGTTTTAATTCCATACTCTTTATTATGATATCCAGGAAAACAACAACAAAGTGATTGCTTATTACAGCTTCCACAGACCAGGGCTCCAGGCCTAACTGTCCTGGGTACACACACGCACACACAGACACACGAGACAACCCTTGCCACAAAGAACTTACAATCTAAATAAACAAAACAAAGATAATGATTAATCAAGAAACAAAGAGGAGGAATCACCTGCGTGAGAACATAGGGAAGTCTTGGCCTGGCTTCTAGTCTGGAGATCAAGAGCTGGAATTCCTACCCCGGTACTGTATTCTCAGCACCAGGAGCTGAATTGTTACCTGTTGATCACAATGCAAGATACACCCTTCAACACCTATAACTGATATAAGGAGACACAAAGCTCAAGTTCTAGACCATAATTCATCAAGTAATATAGAGCAAAACTACAGTCTAGAGACTCTGAGATCTTAGTGCCCAGTTTCCTAACTGAGAAAGGCAACAACAAGGAAATGCAATATGGAAAAGAAAACCATCTAGGAACACCAATTTCTGCTGAGCCAGTCGAGACGCAACAATACATTTTCTCACTTCAATATATCAAATTGCCCAACACTCTTGTGCATAGAATGAAGAAGTAACAGCTCTGTTGTGCTGCATGACAATGCCTGACCTTTAATGTTAACCACAATAAATAAGGACAAAGAATGAATACTGAAAAGCTGTCAACTTACAAAGCTACCCTTCAGCTGCTCTGATTCTGCAAAAAAGTTTCAAACGCCAAAAGAAGAAAAAGGAGTTGGCATTTCTGGCACTCACATCACAGATTTGCCATCCTTCGGCTGGATAAAAATAAAGTATTTATGGAAACCAAAAATGAAAGTGACAGGACGCAGCAAGAGATCAAGAGCGAGTGTACTGCATTCAGAACTAGGTGGTATGTTTTAGTTTTTTTATAAGATTGAAATAAGAATTGTTGCCTTTTGTCCTGTCAACATCAGAAGAACTTCACCGAAGGCAGAAGCATCCTGAGAGGCTGCAGCTGCAGCCCACTGTTCCTCACCCATCGCTCACAGACAGGGAACTGACAGCCGTAGAAGCTGGCAGCGGAGTCACCCAGAGAGGCACTGGCTCTCTGGGTGTCAGCTACACCCAAACACCACACCATCATTCCAGCTGTATCACGATGTGCTCACCTCAGAGAGCTTTGGCTCCCATCAAGCTGGATTTGGTGGTACCCAGCACACAGACATGCTTATTTTTTGCATGCCTGGTCCAGAAACGCTCTGGCACGGCTTCTATGAAGTCTGAGGAGGACACCAGATACCTCAGTGGGGACAGAACTAGCCTTATGGGATCGTAAACTGAGAAGTTCAGGGAGCAAGGAAAAGAGGGGATGTGCACCAGACACCCTCCACAGTGACCTATGGTACCCAAAAAACCAAGCACTAGCTAACCCAGTGCTCGAGATAATCCACAACTAACAACATGAGAAATTCAAACCCAACGAACAGACGGTAACTGATGTCACTCCTGTGAACAGACTTGCTCTTTTTAAAGGAGCTCCTCAATTTTCCCCAAGCCTTAATTTTGTAGGACATTCTTATACCTACACAAGAAGTAGCACAGTAAGTCCTTGCACACCAAGGTGACTGCTACTGCAGCCTCCAGGCATTGAGCTGCAGGCCCTGGACCTCTGTGTGCCCCTCCTTTTGGCCCAGAAACACTACAGATACCATGACTGTCTCAACCTAGTGCCCAAGTCCCTTCAATACTGACATTTTCCACAGAGAGCAATTAGGACAGGAACAATCAGCACTGCACAGGGAGCCTACTGAAGCTGCCAGTCTCTTATCTTCTCCAACACCAGCCCCAAGGGCTGAGTCACAAGTAGAACCAAACCAAAGTATGACCTGGGAATCAACTGGGGAACTTCTTGGAAACAGAAAAACAAAGTAAGGGTTTCCAAACAAGCCTCCCCAGGATGTACCTAGACAGGCATACCGTGCAATTCCTGCAGAGCTCTCTGGAAGACCTACTTCAATACATAAAGGGTTCATGTGGACAACAAAAATCCCACACCAAGAAAGCAAAAATGCTGCAGTTTCCTGGCTCTAAAGGGAAGTAATCCTGTTTTCTTGATCCAGGAGAAACTACATTTTCAGAATTCCTATTTCTACACCACCAGTATCACCCTGCACTGCTTGGAACCCCCAAAACCACAGCAGATAAAACACACCTTGGGACAGTACACATATGTAGTATCTCCCCTTCCCCCACAGTATCTGACAAAAACCTGTTAACACTTAACCAGCCTGGCAGGCAGGAGGTACCACAGACCAGCTCCCTCCTGGCATTGATGAGTGGAAGCCCTTCAGTGAAATCTCCCAGTAATCTACTGTAATTTTCAGCCAGACATGCAGATAAAGGGGCAGCTGCCTTGGAGTTGGATTCACCTTTTCCCGGCATCTTTTCTTCTTCCTTACCCACAAACTCTCAGTACCTCCTCCAGCACTGCCAGCAGGCAACTCACCCAGCAAAAGGCAACTGAGCCAACAAGCCAGTTTTCAGCCGCACCAGCTCCCCAGGCCTCCAGACAGGCTTGTGCTAGAGAAGGCAAGGGGCAGACCCCCAATTTCAGCAGCAACCTGCATCACTCTCAGCTTAGCACAGCTATGAAAATGCCCCCTTCCCTTTTAATATCAAATCTCCTCAGGTGCTGTTAAGTCAGAAATCTGCAGAGAGCAGGAGGACTGCAGACCTGTATTAACCTTTTTACCAAAGTCCCAAGTACTTGTACTGAAGTACCACACTGCTTACTGCCATTCTGGGTAACAGAACTCCATAAACACAATTCAAATTTTCAACAAAAAAAGTAGATAGGAAAATTATCAGATGCTTACCAATAACTACTGATTTTTCCCCATGCATTATCCCAACATACTTAATTTACTGCCAGCATATTCTGATGCCAGCAGAAAGAGACGGTGCATTTTCTCTGCACAGTAAATCCCTGGATCATTCCAAAATTTGGGCACAGGATCACCTGAAAAGCAGCATTTCCAAAGAGCCGCATTCATGAGTAATTCACACAGGAGAAATCAATCTTTGCAACTGGTCAAGAGAAGAAACTGTCCAGATAAAAGCAAAACCTCTGAAAATTCATTTCAGCTGCTCTGCGCTCCCTGATTGTACCTGGAAGTTACATATAATTACCCAGTAAAATACTGTGTTTAATTGTAGATTCTGGTACATGAACCAAACATACATTTGGGGGCTGGGGAAGGCTTGAAAACATCTGCTTTTCTTGAAAAATTCTGACCAGACAGGGCAGGGAGGAGGGGGTTTAGGGAAAAACCCGAACCCATCAAACCTTACCCACAGTCCGCACGAATGACTCCATCCAAATCCACCGACACGGACAAAACCTTCTCTCTATGGGACCCGCGAAGTGACCAGGGTAAGTTACTACAGCCTAAGCAAAAATCATTTTATTAGGCATGGGAATAGTATAACAAGCCCTTCAGTCATTTTCATTTCTAGTTTTCCTGATTCCATAATTAAGAAAATATAATTAGACAACTAATCTTCTTCCAGTTTACTAAATCCCAGATTACAGACACGGAGTCAAAACGCAGTCACATTTGAAAAATCACTTTTTAAGTAATCCAGGCAAACAATCATCTTATGCCAAAACAAGTAATATCATATTGGAAACAGAAATCTCACAATCTTTTAAATTCATGGAGGTTTCCACCCCAAGGTAGAAAATTAAAAATTATTGTTTCTGCCTCATCCAAAATAATAAATGTGTATTTTTAGTTATGATGCCAGACAAAAGAAACTAGCTTTCAATACTCTGCCCAAATTCTAGAACAACTGAAATAATTCTCTATAGCTCTGCAGAAACCAACAACTCTTATAAGGCAAGGATTAAGTAATCGTGGAAACAAAAGTGGTTGGTTTGGGTTAGGTTTGGTGGTTTTTTTTTTTGGTTGGTTGTTTTTTTTCCCTTTCTGTTTTCTAGGATTTTTTTTGTTTGTTTGTTCGTTTTTTTCCTAAGTCCAAAAGCCAAGAACATCTGTAAGGCCAGAAGAAGACAAAAAGCAACATCAGAATTAATAGGCAAGAATATACTGTTCTGAAGTTTTTGGAAGTGAACCTTAAGTTACACTCCAGGACTACTATGCCAAAGAATGAGGCTTACAGGAAACAGTTTGCCTTAGGGAAACAACTATTACAACCCTCAGACTCCAAGAAAGATGTCAAGAAGTACCTTAAATCCTCCCTTCATAGTTTGTTCCTCCACCCTTTAGGATTTTGGCAGCTCCAGAACCACCAGATAGCACAAGTGAACTGATTCAGAGTCAAAGCACCAGACTAGAAACTTCAAAGATTTGTCCCTTTTGGCTTAAGGTGCAACTCACGAGCAAGGCACGCGGGGTCTGGGGAAGGTCCTCTCCGAAGCAGTGGACATGAAACGCTATTTTGTGCAGCGAGCACTTCATGTATGCAATTCCCTCAACACTTCCAAGTTCCAATTCTCCAGTTTTACGGTCCTATCAGACAGATTCAGTTTCACCACTTCAGTTTTATTTCTTCAAATCAAGCTATGGTATCGCCACGGCAGAGACGGGGACATGGGCAGGGCGAGCTGCCCCAGGGTGCTCAAGTTTAGCCAGTCCACATCTGACAAGGCTGCTTCAGGAGCTGTGAAGCAGGTACTCGGGAACTGTGACCGAAAGTAGCTGAAGTACATAACAAAGTACAGTGCAGCAGCTCTTAGATAGCACTGAGCAGTTGAAGAATGGCCAGTGACTTGTAGTCAGGACTTTGGACTAAAACATTTATTCTGTATAGGAAGCCACCCAACGGTAAAAGATACAGAGTGCAGATTTATCATTTTGTTGGGTATAAACTTGACTATAGCAGTTTTCAATTAAAACTACTTTATTTATCAGCTTGATTTCTCACAATTACTCCCCTCAATCAATAAGCAGCCCAATACTCGGGTTAACTTGAAAGAGTAATCTAGCAACTTCTTCAGACTGAATTAAATCTCTAACACATTCTCTCAAGTGAAATGGGTTCAATTATACCCATTACAAAAGGGTACAGAAGAAACATTAACTGCGTATTATACTGGAAAATTAACTGGACAAAGCTTCACATTTAATACAATTATGAAAGACAGATAACAGAAAATCTTAAATTAAGATTTTTCCAGTTGTAGCGAAGGGCACAGTAAATGAATTTTAAGAAGTTGTAGCTTTTAAATATTTTTTCATAAAAATATATATATATGAAAAATCAAACTATTTCCTAACAGGTGAAACAAAGCAAAGCAGTCAGAAAAAGGAATGTTTCTCCTAACTCAATTCATTAATCTAACAAACTCCCTCTTCATGGAGCAACAAATGCCTCCTAAAACAGTAACAACACATCCTAAGAACCTCCACTCTCTAAAACCAGACTGACATGTTTTCAAGGAAGGTCCATCTCACACCAAGTCTCCGAGATACGCACAGTCCAAGAGCACAGACGGGAGTTAACAGCGCTACACAAACAAACGCTTCCTACGACCCTACACAAGCCCTCCTAACTGGCAACTGCTAAAGCTGTATCTCAAAAAGGGGTTTATTCCTTCTAAGAGATTTCTAACCAGCAAACAATGAGACTCTACAACGTTTCCAATTAGTTCAGTTTTGTTTTAATGATACGGGGCAATTCTTAGATCAGACAGTGTGTAGCTAGTGACTACAAGCTAAAGAGGTTGACTGGTGCAGTCTCCAAATCCAAATTTGAACTGCAAATCTGAATCAAGGTAATCAACCGAAAAGCCAGAGTATCTGAAAATGCATACTAAGTTTTTACTTCAATTATGCAATACTTCTTGAAGAACTTGGAAAAAATGAAGTTGGTAGAACAGCAAATATCACCAACATTACAAAAACTGGAAGGAAATAATACATTGCAACAGTGATCCTCATTAAGTGAAGGTATTTCATCACAATAAACGTTTAAAAAAGTGTCAATGTAATTTAAAAAGTGTTTTATCCCACCCCCCCGCCCCAAGTATTTCAAGACAGATAAATCTTTTTCCTTAGTCAAAGTGGCTTTAAAAAAAGTTTCTCAAAACAACAGCAATAATCAAAAACCATGAATTGTATTTTCTTTAATCCGTAACATCTCTAGTGCTGAAGGGCCATCCATGTAAAAAGCAGATTCTTTGGGGACATTAGTCAATTAACTTAATAAAACCCAGTTTTACGAGGATTTATCCTTCCTGCTACGAGGCGAGTCTGCTCCATTTGAGGTCACTGTTCCATTTATTCCATTTTCTAGGAAAAAAAGAAGAAAGTGTTTTTGAAATGCAATGAGACACTTTGCGTTTTGTTACATTTTTGTAGGTCCCATACAAACATTAACTCCTTTTCTGATGTATCATCTTTGTTAAACCTCATAGCTATCATTCATATTGCAACAGCGTAACAAAGTTTTACAAAGTGCAAAATTTGAAGTTTACTGCCACTGCCTGGTTTCCTGACATGGCCAGACAAAAACCAGCACTAACCTTTTGGATTTTAAAGTTCTTTTCTTTCCATTAAGAATAAGCTGCAAATTTCTCCAGTCTTTAAGACAGGTATAGCTCAATTATTTTGTGAATATAACCACAATTCCAATTAACTGCCTTTTTCACTGTTCATTCCCTTTAAAAGTCGTCTCAAAATTCTATTTTTAGCAAAACCAGTTCAGTAGAAGCATATTTACTGGATTTTCAAATCATCTCCCTGCCCTAAAACCTCCGTCTAGTGGCAATGAAAAATAAGCTTGGAGTTAATTGCAAGAAAAATTTAGAAGTAATTGATTATGAGAACAGATCTAAAAATGGGTCTGTTTCCTTTTTGTAAAGGAACAGAACAGAAACATGACACACTTTGCTCAAGTAATAAAATTATACACAAGAACCTCATAATTAACTAAAGAAATGGTAATTCCTTCATTCATTTAATTACGAGAGAAAAACCAAACTATTAATTTATATAGTGAAAGCTTTAATAATTAAAACCCCTAAGGACAACAACATTCTCCATCACCATTTCTGTAACTCGGTCACCTCATTTGCAAGTAAAACATGAAATGTTTCTTCAGCAATTATATTAAAAAAAAAAAAAGGCTCTCTGTTACCTAATGTTGGTTCTGAGAAGCCCTGGCAACAGGGAAACTGAAACACAAACCTCTTTCTTTTCTGGAGGTCTTTCCTTTAGCTGTGACGAACTTCTTCTTCACCGACTGGGGCTGGGAAGAGGAATGCTCTCTCCACCGCCGCAGCTGGAAATTAATGAACTTCCACATCATAAACGCCTGCGCCATGCAGATGGAAGCCAGAACACTGATTCTAGGAACAAAACGCAGGCCAGGGGCTATCAGGACATTTATCTTGTTACTCAGAGAGGAAAGGATGGCAGAACACCACCCCAGATTGTTTTCTCTATGTCAAACTGCCTTTTTACTTGGGTTCCTCATCACTCCAACACGTTAGAGTGATTCCTTCTAGATAACATGAATTTGTAAAAGTTTGGGGCTTTTTTCTGTGACTTCCTCACCTCCTCCATGCATTATCTAAGCCATGCAAGTTAACTCATGGAAGGCACCTGGGCTTAGCACAGTCAAACAGAACTAGAGACATAGGGAGAACGGAGCCTTTGCTCCTCCATCACAACTGCGAAGCATGGGATTCCTTTCCCACTTTCTCCTTGCTCAGTGTTACCCTCTGGGTGCACTAGGTTGTAACAGCTGAAAATGGCTTAAGGGAGTCTTGCTGTTCCAAGTATCAATCTGCAGGGTAACGCTGACACTGACAATGTTTTTGTAATATCCTTTTCTGAACTGAATTCATAAAAAGCCCAGGTGGTTGGGGGAACATTCTGCACCACAGAGCAGCAACAGGACCCGTAATAAAAGCAGAGAAAGAGGCAGGAATCTTCAGCCAAGACCAAAGATGCTCTGGGCATAATGCCTGGACCTCTATAGATAAACTCACTACAATTGTATCTGAAAGTTACTAACGCAAAAAAATTGAAAGTAGTATCTGTAATTGGATAATCCTTTAAATTCTCTTTTTTTTCCTGACCAAAAAAGAATAACCAGTTAGATTTCTCAGCTGTAGACTGTAAATTCTTCAATTCATCTCTCTGTGCCTTACAATGTTACAGAAGCTGCTCCCATTGATTCTGTCGGTTGCATGGGACACCTGACTGTTCAGAGTTGCCAGCATTAACACCACACTGCTCACACTGTGCACTTAACAGCTTTACAGCTCACGCCTCAGAACTGCTCTAAGTCTGCTATACCTCACGGCCAGGATATTGAAGTTTCCAGTACTGAAATTCAGCTGCTGATCTTCTGCTCTTGCCAGTCCAAAGCCAAAAGTGAGGACCGAGAGAATCAAGGTGAGAAGCCTTCCCAACACAAAAAGCACTGCCCACAGTGAAAACCTACAAAGAAAACCACCACAGAAACGACATGATTTTTCCATGCACAGTACAAGTACTAACATGGCAAATATTTACTCCTTAGTATGCAAATTTGTTTCAAATTCAAGAACTTACCTAAATTCATTATTTTGCACCTATCCCAAACTAGTCCTGTATTACGTTCTAGTACACGTAGAAGACAAAGAGCAAGAAAAGCCCTGCCTCACAATCTTTTTATAAACAAAAAGTATGTTCTGAAAACTAATTTCACCTCAGCAGAAAGTGCTTTCCATTACTACCAGGACATAAGCATATTATGAGCTCCTACAGGACTGGCTGAAGAGTAACCTATGCTGTTCCTTTCTCTACAAAACTTTAAGTATTAGTAGATTGTATAAGATTTTATTTCATCTTACACTGCCAATAATATTTACTTAAACAGGTGAATAAAGTAAAAAAATAGTTGTTTTAGAGATACAAATACTAAAGCTACTCCATTACGACTACGACCCTGCAAAAGTGTGGCCTCTAAGGAAACACTGAACTTCCTTGTAATTTTGGTTTCTGGTTAGTTAAATGCACAAGTCTTTGAGACAGAAATTACACAAACTTAACAGCTGAAGACTACTTACCCTTTTTGGTACCTTTCATCACTGAAGTAGAAAAGACGGGATATGTGGAAAAGAAATTCAACGAAGTAATGCAATACAAGAAGAACTAGTCCGAGGTGGGTCAGGCTACCAAAACAAAGAAAACAAACATGCAGGTATTCTGTTAGATGTTTAAGACAGAAGGAAGCCAGCAAAAGTTTACAGTTTACTTACTTCAGGAGATAGGCTCCAGCAATATGAAAGAGATAAAGTCCAATGTAGACAATCTGGCGAAATATATCTTCCTGTGAGGAAGAAATGTAATGTTATACACATTACATGTTATTGTACAATGTTATATACTGTTACAAACTATTCCCTAATCTTGGAAATTCTTCTCAGTTTATGAGCTACCTTAGCAACTTTACTGCAATTAGAAATACAGGATTTAACTGAAAAGACAAAAAACCTACCTTCTCACATGGATATTTGAGCACCCAAAATTCCATCGGGAAAAGTGGGTAACAAAAATCAGAACAGGGTAGGAAATCTCGGGTACCCCATTACTCCACCAGTCCCAAAGAAATCAACCATTCCACTGTTGGAGCTGCTTGCTTTGGAATTCTTTCTGTCTGCATTTTGAACTTACTTTTTTCGTTTTCTGGAAGTACAATTCTGGGAAAGCATGAAACCAGTATGCCAACTGTAAGATGTAGAAAAACTTCATTTGAAACCTGTGCAAAACAGCAAGAATTACGAATATTACTTTATTAATGAACTAAAAACATTTTAGAAGCTCTCAAGCAAACACATTTACTCACTGTCTGTAAAGAAAACACAGATCCTTCCTGCCAGCTAACTCAAAAGCAGGATTTTTAAAAAGCAAAATCATTAAGATAAAGCTTGAAAAAATTAATCCTTTATATATAGTCTACACAAAGAGAACTCGGCATGCTACAAATTGACAATCAAGTTCCTCCATAAATAGGGGCTAAAATACATTAGGGACTAATATAGTTTTACAGACTACTTATTCCACACAGATTGTACATGACACAGCCCAAGTTTAAAACGCTCCCTCCTCTTCCCAACAATCCTCTAAGGAAGGGGCCTTACGGAATCAGAGTGTGCGGATAGTCCCTCCACAGAGAGGTTGGATCTGATATATAGTTCTCCTAAAAAAAAACACAAAAAAAAACCAAACAAAAAAAAAACCAAAACAAAACAAACAAAAAAAAAAACAACAAACAGTAAACCCTCAAAGATGCTACTTCCTAGTCAGAAATAACAAATGAACATATAGACACATATGTATTTATATATACGCTCATGTGTACATACAAACACACACACATCCACACACATGAGTAAAAGCTGCAGATCAATATGATTTGTTTGACAAAAAAAACCAAACAACCCCAAAACAACAAACCACACCAAAGCCTAAACCCAAAAGACAGCTGTATTGGCTTCGAAAAATAAAAAGCAACCAAACAAACCAAGCATTCATTCAAGATAGCGTCCTTATGAGCTGGAGTTTTTTATTTCAGCATCACTACCACCCTTAAGTATTCCCTTGTAAACTGTTGATAAGCTTTGAGCTTAACCAAGAGAAGGGAAATTTTTTCAGGTGTTTCTTTTTTTTAAGGAAAAAAATACAAACTCATACTCTTCCCCTTTTGGGACACTAAGCTCATACACACAGAGCCACTAGCAAAGAACAGCCACCTGAAAGCACACGTTCACCTGAGCCTACAGCAACCTGCCCACATCCCATTCCCTTGGCTGACAAAATGCTATGGATGACACTTTCTTAACACTTATTTTATGCTAATAAACCAACACAGAAAAACTACAGAGAATGAAGCACCATAATAATTAAAAAGTTTTAGCTTATTCAGTTGACAGCAAATCAACTCAGACTGTGCAACAGTAATGCAGTTAGACCTTACACTCCATTATGACTACACAGAATCCCTAAACCTCTCTCCGCTTTAACATCAAAGTCAGCTAAAACCAGGAAAATGAACCAAAAACTTCTTTATCATCAACATAAGTGTTTGAAATCTCCTAATAGAAAGATAAGAGAACACATACTTACAGAGACAAGGATGCTTGTTCCCCAAACACAGGAGAAAAGGTAGAATGCACTGAGTTGCCCAGACTCATTGAACTTGCTATGCTTTGTTTTTGAAAAGTGCATTTTCCGGTTAATTTTCTGAAAATGAAAAGTCCATTGTTACTTACGTGCTGTAGTACTGAACATTTACCTCTTAACTGCATTAGACTGCTACAAGTTTCAATGCATGTTTTAAAACTTAAGTTTTAACACAAAAGTTTACTTTCAAGTTAATAGTCTTAAAGCCTAGTTAAAACCTGACAATTATCTTGATGAAAGGAGTTAATGTTGTACTTACATCCAGTATGTACTCCTGAATTATAGCATGTATGATTATTGCTACAAGCATGTAAAAGAAAATCGTGGCCAAGTCTTTGATGCCATAGTGATAAAGAGAGATTGTTTCTGCAGATTGTTCTTCTAGAAGACAAACAGAATCAGCTGTCAGGCACCAGAGTGGTTTAATGGCGAGTAAGCTTGTTTCTCAAAGCGAAACCTTTCAGACAGAAGCAGTTTACAGTCAGCAGAACAAACAGGAGTCAAATTAAACTGCCACTGTGAGCTAGATCACTAGATGGTTTACAGCCTTCTTCTTCACCACATCACTAAGTTTGATTCTGGAAAGATGCACTATAAAAATGAAAATCCAAGTGCACTTTGAAAGGTCACCCAAACACATCGAAAGGGGACAATAAAATGATGTTAAACTGCCACCCCACTTTGACTAGTAAAGACTGTCCCTTGCAAAACTAGAGTAAGGAGTGATGTGAACTTATCTACCAGGCAGTGTTTTAGCACTAACGATGAATCCAGCAGAGCAGAAACCCAGCAGTCCCTAACCTAATTAATTAAAATGGAGGTTTACCAAAAATAACGTGAAGTCCTTGAGAACTGCTTATTATCTGTTCAAACTGACAAACTGGCTCACCCTCAGCCTAGAGAGCAGTGGTGGCACACTAATCAATCTGAACACACATTCTCACGACAAACCCCTGCACAACACGTACCTGTGGCAGGAATGGTAACGTTATACTGAAGTGTAACAAAAATGACTGCTGCTTTTGCTGTAATCTAAAGAGAAAAAACAAAAAGTGCTATTAATTCTCACTGAACCGAACTGTGCCAAACCAAAAGCATTTACCCATAGTTTTAGCACCTCTGTCCTGTCCCACAAAACCGACCAGCTCATGTTATCCCACCACTTCACCCGACTGCCCGAAGGCAGAACACATTGCACGACCTCCACAGGTTTTTTTGCAGAACACCCAGTCTCCTGGATTAAATATCCTCAAAAATGCTACTTACAGTCTTTTCTACAACATTACAACAGAAACCCATGCTGCAATTCTTCCTCCAGTCTATATAGTATTATTACATTAATAGAATGCACAGTATCACCTAATCCCTAGACCACGTCACATACAGCAGTGGCTGAGCAGAGACCTCATTTAAAACTAGTTTTTAATTTGAAAAAACTTGAAGGTGACTATTGTATTCATAGATCTATCTGCAGGTGATATGGAAAATCTGGACAGGAAAGGAGCAAAGGCATTAAGAAGGGGGATGATTTCAGGCCAGCTACCTACCAACTCAGTGCAATTCATATTCTTTTGACCCTGGGGATCCTTTGGCAAAAAGTGGAAAAACAGAGAAATGAAATTCAGCAGTAGTGGTACTAATCCATTAGGGTGGATGGTAAGAAAAAAGAGAATGAATAAGAGAGGGATTTAAAGAAAAAGAGGCTTTTTTCTAAAGGCTTTAGGGTTTTTTTTTGGGGGGTGGTGATGTTACAAAGACCCCACTAAATAAGCACAAGTTATTATACCACATCTCTGCTGAATCCCATCTTAACGGAGAGGGAAAATCAATCAAGCTTTACATGATTTATGATCTGATGTTTCTCATTGTTGCAAAAACTCAGCATCCTTATTGTGTTTACAGGACCAACAAAATAGAGACCAAAAAACACCCCCCAAACTCTTCTGTGAATCCTGGAAGGATATTTTGAGCATGTGAATATAACGATGAGGTTGCTGCCAGCATTATCATTCACAAGGAATAATATTATTTAATTTTTTTTTGTAAACGAGCCCTCAATTTTCTAAGAATCCCGGAACACGCAGTGGACTGTCTGCTCCACGTGACTCCAGGGAATCCTGCCAGCCTGCCCGAATCGGTGAGGCTGCCTCAAGCTCCCCGTTCATCACAGAGCCCTCAGAGACACCCCAAATCCCTATCAGTCCATTCCAAACTGCCCCTCCAAGGCTCTGTCAGCTACTCTCAGTCCCAATTCCGCTGCCCGTGTCAGGCAGTGTAAACACCTCCCCACTCCAGCACCAACCACAGCAGGTGGCTTCCAAGACCTGGATCAAAGCCTTTACAGAAATGCAACAATCTTCTCAGCCGTGTCACATCTGTACCAAGAAAGGCACGTGGCCCTTCTCTGCAGGGCGAGAAAACACCCTGGATTAAAAAAAGGGGAAAAAACTTTGGCACATCAAATCCCCCCACACTCCCAACCCTACCAGTAATACCGTAAATGCCATAAGCCAAAAGCAGACATAAAAGGTAACAGTTTAACTCTGTCTCTTTAATCTCAATCCCCAGAAACCACCATATAAGGACTGTCTTGGTGATTTTTGCTAGGAAACTCACACATCACAGCTTTCCTGGTTTTCCTTTTTATATCCCCCCCCCCCCCCCCCCCCCCCCCCCCACCCCCCCCCCCCC
>WUAM01000273.1:314235-362405 GCA_024336885.1 Actenoides hombroni | reverse complement strand
GCGCGCTCGCTGCCCCCGCCCGCCCCCGACTGTGGGAGCCCCCCGGCCCCCCCCCCCCAGCACCCTGAGTCCCCGACAGAGGAGGAGAAGCGGGAACGCAGTCCCCGGGGCGGGGGCATCGGTGCCGCCTCACCTCGAACATGAGCCCCAGCAGGAAGATCATGGCCATGCAGGACACGATGTCCGCATGGTTCTGCACGATGAACTCGTGGCTCAGCACCTGCGGGTTCTTGTTGCTCTTCTTGCGGATCGCCATGGCGGGCAGGGAGCTGGGCGCCGCCGCTGCCGCCTCCCCGCTGCCAGCACAGCTCCTCTCGCCGCGGCCAGGAAGAGGCGGAAGGGGAGGAGGCGGCCGCGCAGCCGAGGAATGGCAGCGGCCGCCGCTCCGCTTCACCCCGCCCCGGCCCGGCCGCAGGGAGCAGCCCCCGCCCCAGCAGCGCCCCTGCCGGCCGGCGGGGCCGCCTCCTCCGCACCGCCCCTTCCAGCCGGACGGCGGGGGCCGCGGAGCCGAGCCGCTCCGGGCAGCAGTTGCTACGTGCCCGGCAGCACCGTAGCCAGGAGTGATGCGGACTGAACAGTGATGCAAAAAACAACCAGGCCGAAGTGAGCTGCCCTTCAGACCCCCCAAAATTCACACTGCTTTCATTTATTAACGCTTCCAATACTTCCAGGGGTTAGATGGGGAAGAATTAAGGAGTAATTCACGGCTGAAGTTCAGGACTGTCAGAACAGCGTCTGCTGCCAGCAGCTCACAAACATGGGGTCAGGGATTAAGATGTTCCTATTCGGTGTGGCTTTGCTGCACCAGAACCAAGACCGTGCACCAAGTACGTTGTATGAGCTGTTCTCAACAGGCTGGTCTGTTCCTGCTCCATGGAGCAGCGAGTGACTTGCAGAGCAGGCTGATCAGTGTGTGACCATGTCTTTCAACTACAAAATACCTTTATTAGCTGTGAAGATGCTCACAGGTTTTCTATGAAGTTATTAAATTAGAAGACATGGATAGTTGGTATCTAGGGATGATCTGGGGCACTTAGAAATACAGAAAAGGCCACAGAATTTTTCCCCTTTGCAGCTGGAGATTTTTTTAAACATAAAAATTTAAACATAACAAGCATTCATGTTTCATAGAAATCTCTTCATCCCCTGGCCACACAAGTATTTTGTAACTTTGAACATTATTTCAACAGTAACAATGTGACAGTACATCCCCAGCTGTACCCTGTGTCATCATGGAGGTAACACTGTACCTGTAGAGTACACTGGGTCAGGATAAAAATCAGTGTAGTCTTGCATCTACTTCCCACCCCAGCCTGGAAAGAAATCAGGTCAGCTCCTCTCCACAGAACATAACAAGTAGGACTTAACTGGGACGTGACATCCTTTCCTCGAGCTGTCACCAGCAAGTGTCTCCAGCGCCTGGCTGAAGTCCTCTCATACAGGCACAGAGCTCCCCAGTTCCAACTTGTTTCTGGGCTTGTCCTGACAATACAGTGCAAACTGCTACACTGAAACGGGAAAAAGGGTGACCTGCTGCCTCATCTGAACAGGATCCACACTGTCCCTTCACCAGAGTTCCCTCTCCCGCCACATGACATTGCTCATGGCTCTTTGGGCAAAGTGGGATGATCTAGAATACTCAAGATGGTCAGCCCTCAGCCCGCTCCTCACCAACGGGCTGCTGGTCTGTGTTTGCCAGGTGTCTCTCCAGCTGCAAATATGCTGAAATACTAGGCTTCAAAACCATCACGTCATTTAGGAAGGAGGTTCCTGACAGTCTAAAACAGGGAAAGCTTCTGGCACCTCTTCACAGAAGCCACCCGTGGCCCCCCCACTAGCACACCCTGGCCAGGCAAACCCAGCACGCTGTTTCGGGTGGTTAGGCTGCGGAGGATTCGGTGGGAAGCGCATCACTGCACCCACAGGAACGGGCACCTACAGAACAATGCCCTTCCTACTGGGGACTCCTCCTGAATTCACTTGTCATCACACAGCCTTAAAGATGTAACTGAGAACGACAGGTTAAACAAAGTGCAAATAAGCAAGTCAGCAAGAAACACAGCAGAAAACCCCAAGAAAGTTGTAACTACCATCCAACTTCTTTCCTAGGTCTTTAACCTACTGAATGATGCCGCTTCTCATGACAGGATCTTGCAATGGGCTGGCAGGAAGGCTGGAAACACAGTTCAATCCCAGCTCTTCGGGAAGTTAACACATGGAATGACATTTGCTCTCCTTTGCCCTCCTACCCTGACAAGACAGAAACTGCCCCTTCCCCTGACTTAATTCCTGACTTTGAAGGCATTCTGCATAAATGAACAGAAATAGGATTTTACACATTCATGGAGCTTACGCTGCCACTCCTCCAGACTTACCAGCTCATGATCAAGGAGGAGTCTTAAGACTTCCAGAACATGTCATACCTGACCCAAGTATCCTTTGCTGTCCACACAGCCTTGGCTGTTACCATTCCAGAGACACCAGCCGGGTCAGGAATGACAACTCTGGTCAAACTGCCATTTCCCCCAGGTTTTGAGTGGCAGGCACTCGCTGCAGCTCAGCTCAGAACCTGGGATTCTCTGCTTTGGACCCTCATGCTTTCTACGCTGCCTGCAATTTCCAGTGATGCGCTGACCAAATCCTAAGGCCATTTCTGCGTATTTAAAAAACAGCTACAGTGAAACGAAGAAAAGGTTGGACAGAGGAACAGATGTGCACAGGCAGCTGCACTAGAAGAGCAATATAAACCCCAGTATTGACAGCTGCTAACAAAAATAACTTTTTTTTACAATGTGAAGATAACTTACTAGAAAATCACTTTCTGAAAAGCATAAGCAAAGAGGTTTAGAATAACACCTTTTTTTAGTCTTTTTACTAGAGATTTTTAATACAACTTACTTATTGAGTTTTAATATTGCTTTACAGTATAGTAATATTAAATTTACAAGTCTCCTGCGGCTATTTTACAACAGACGTTCTTCAGACTCATTTCATTTTATTAACTTGGTACCTATCAGGTTATTTTTAAAATTTCCAGAAAGTATATGAAAAATGTTAGTGAATTGACTGTAATGTTCCCTTAAAATTGTGTTAGTACACAATTTTTAATTAAAAAAAAAAAAAAAAGGAAGAATTAGGTTTTATTTTACAGATCATCTGACCTCTTAATTATATTTTTTCATGCAGCAACTGTGCAAATTTAAAATATTCTTGATCAGTCTTGCATAACTTATAAATTGTTTCTCCATCTGAAGTTGGGATGTGCCTCACGTACTGTTAGGGAAAAAAAAAAAAGACCAAATTAGTCACAAACTAACAACTTAGATGCTCTATATAGACAGGCACCTACCCCACACGAAACCTGCACGTGCACGTGTGTGTCTGCACATGCCGCGTTTTATTACAACTACTTTCCTTCAGGACAGTGATGATTTTTAATGGAAGGTGATGAACAGTAACTGTTTTACATTGTGACCCAGCAATACAGAGAATGATTAATAAAAAGCGTTTAATAATCTTACTGTTATTCAAAGTTCAGAATATGAACATTTCTAGACATTAAGAAGTTTGAGGGAGCAGAGCACTTGCTGCATCCTCTAAAATTTATGAGCTTTAGAAAAAAATAATCTGTGCTGCTAAATTAAGAACAAATTATTTTTCTCTATTTTGTCTAATATATTATGGATAAATATTATAGAAAAATTGTAAAAACAAACTATAATATATAAAATGTAAAATAATAGATAAAATAGAAAAGGTATTGCTAATCAGCTATATTTTAAAAATGTGAGACAACGACCAAGATACTTATATCCAAACATGGGAGCATGAAAAGGGTGTTTTGGGGGAAAAAAAAGCCCAAACAAACAACAAAAAACCCCCTGGCTTAAGAAATGAAAGTCACCAGCAGTGGAAGGAAGGGATAAAGAGTCACCAGCACCTGATACCCCAGTGGAAGCTGGTGGAGACAAACTGGGAAATGTGTGGGTCAACAGTGTACACTAATAACCAAGAGCAGAGATGGCATTTCAAAGCTGGGGCGGCAAGGACTGTGCTGGGAAGCTTCATGGCATGCTGCACAGAACATGCTTAAAGACATAGTGTTCTGAACTTCAGCAATGAATGCATTCCTGTCACTCCAGTCTCTTTTCTTTCAATAAAAAGCAGGTCACTACTATTACAAAAAACTAAGTCTCAAATGTTCAAACAATTAGTACCCAGTAGCTGACTTATCATTAAAATAAACAGAAAGGCTAAGGTGGAAAAAACCCGCTAATTTCATGTTGCTATTCAGGCTGGTAAATGCTGAAAATGTGAAACAGTTGTAAATATTCATGTGATTATTTGCTTAAAATACTTTAAAAGTAGACAATCCTGAGTGCAGTTATGTAATGTACAGAAAGAAATATTTTCCTCTGCTGGCGGCTGAGTCACGTTTCCAGGCACACATGCCATTGCGGAAATAGAACACTGCACCTTGGGCACCAGAAGTAAAGGAACGATGTAAAAACTGTCAACTAAATATAGTTGTTCTACTTAAGAATGGTACGAATCAAAAATTGGAAAAATGTACACTGTGTGATTTTAACCACCTCTGGAACACACACAAACAACAACACACATTTGGGAAAGGCAGAAACATAATGTGTAATCCCATAAAATGCCACGCACGTGCCAATTTAGGTATGAAATTCAAAAGGTATATAAAAAGCTATGTTTTAAATAAAAATTGAAAGGTATAGCATTGCAGTAATCTGTGCTCTAAGCACGTCACAAATACTTTATAAAATAGTTTCTAAAAGTTTGGAAACACCGTATAGCCAAAGGCTTTTTGTATCAAACTGTCTAAGGACTGCTGCTGCTACTAAATGCAGATTTAGGTTGGTTTCCTTGTTTGTTTCTTTTTCCCCCCAGGAAATGATGCACTAAAATATAGTGAGAAACAGTACATAGAAAATCAAAATGAAAATGACCCTTCCTCCACAACTTACACACTTTCCCTTCTTTTTCCAGCTTCTTCAAATGGACTAGGAGGTTACATTCTGCTGCTTTAAGTAAATTCTCAGGGATCTCCTAATGGGAACACAAATATGCATTTTGTATTTCATTAAGTATCTCCCAATTATTTTTTTCAATATATGGAATTCATTGTTTATTAACATATATTTCCCTCTTCTGAACTGCTGTTAAATAATGACAGCAAACTGAAATGAGTGAAGCGTCTTTACACCAGCTAAACTAATAGCCTATGAACATAACACATTTTTGTTTACCTTGCCTGGTTTTTTTGCATTATCTGTTTGCATTACATGAATTTTGTCTGGTGTGACACAGTCATTCCTTCGGAGACCGGGGACCAGCAGAACCATGAAAAATGAGATCTGAAGCTGTCACAAACCTGTTCACAAACCACAACCACGTTCCTGGGATGCAACCTCACCACATCGCTGAGATCACATGGAGAAGGATGACATAGCCAAAAGCACTTGCACGCCAGGCTAATGACACGCAGGAGCTATGCAACTCCCGAGCACAACACCCTTCTCTGTGGAACTACAGTTCACCTGCACCCTCCTGCAGGCTGATATGTCAGGGACTAGAAGTTTTAACCAGTCTCTCCAGAGACTCCAAACACACTTTGACAAGTAACAGTTCTCATGTTTTTCACTTAGGGCCAAGCACTACAACTTTAATTTCGCTTGGTCCTATGAAAGAGCTCAGGAACATCTAGATAGTGAAACAAGTTCCTAAGAACCATTTGGGGCCCACTTCAATGAAGGGCTTAAACAATACAATTTAAATGCACTGCCCTATATGAATTCTGAGCAAGCCGAAATATATATACACATTTTTTTCTCTTTTAAAAAAGCCACCATGGTCTTCACTCAAATACCTTAACTGTTACACACAGTTTTATGAACATAACAATTTTCTTTAGTTCGATCTAAAACCTTCTAATCAATTACCTGGTATACTATCTTTACAAGCTCTGAGGATGTATATGATTTTCCAGCATTCTTCTGTAAAGCATTTAGAATTTGCTGTTCACGTGCAATTCGGTGAGAAATGTAGTTTTGGATTCTATGACTTGCATCATGTACTACTGGGCCATGACCTAAATCAAAACACATGGACATGAGCACTATTGCTTAAATCTGGAATTAAGTATTGAATAATCAAATCATTCCGGGAGGCTTCAAGGGAGGGAAGCAGCACCTGTACATACCACCCCTGTGAGAGTATCCTTGATGTTAAATTGTAAGAGGCTCTTTGCATGGGTTTTTTGGTTTGTTTGTGGGGTTGGGTTTTTTTGCACATAAATAGGCCAAAACTAAGTCTGAATGTCTGCATCACAGTCAGCAATTGAAAAGCATTAAGATGGAAAGGAAGAATTAGGATCTGGGAAGTCTGAATGAGGCAAAGGAATACTTCCGATGGAATAAGGAAAGCGAGGGAAGATTACTTTAGGCTATTAAAAAATAACAGGAAATGAGTTCATGGAAGACCAGATTTTAAAGATGAGATTCAGGTTATTGTACTACCTCTTCCTGCCTGTCTCCCAGAAGGACACCGATACTGATGGTTTAAACTGACCCTAGTCTTTGCCCAGTGGTGGCTGAGGCAAAGGACTCCTGCACCACTGTCCTGCTTTGGAGCTATCCAGCAAACACAGAGGCTAGAGAAGGAACATCTGTAATTGTGTAATTGTCAGATCTCCAAAACTGACTCGCACACTGTACTTTATTCCCTTAAAAATGTACTTCTGTTGGTATGATCAAAGAAATGAATAGAAGACAAATAAGTGAGCCAACCAGGACAGGTCGGGGCAGAAATAACCAATGCCCAAGGAATGTTCTATGTGATCATTTTCTGTCTGTCTGGTTAATACACAAAACACACGGGTTTTTTTCCTGGATTTACTGTGGCAGACCAGAAATGTTCAATTTACTGAAAGGTCTTGAAATCAAATTAGAAAAAGGCTTAATTGGTAAAGCACCAACCTTTGTGGAAAAAATCACATACTGCCTCATGATGCACTAAAATGACAGATGAAATAAAAATATTTTTCAGACATAAGAGTTACATGCACAGAAATCAAATTTATTCTCTTACCTATAGAGAAATTTACTTGCATGAATATTTGTCACATGCTTTTATAGCAAGGTTTCCTATTTTTTTGCCTGTGTACATCACCTGAAGTAGCAGTGGCAACTTCCAGCTCTGCCATTCTAAACTTCAAGTAATTTATAAACTGAGTAGAACAGAAACTACTGTAAAAAAACACAGCCAACAGCTACAGATAAATGGCACAAATATTCCACCTTGGTGAACATGTAATCTAGATAAATAATGATGAAGGAGAAAGTGAAATACAACAGATGAAATTGATTAAGCCAATAGAATTTGACATATATAAGGTTTTGGAAGGCAGAAATTCAGAGAAACCAACTGTGTTTTGTTGCTATTTAAGAAAGAAAGTAGAACATTCAACTGATCAATAGACTGAGATTTTGGAGTCTAAAACGTTCTCAGTTTTACCAGTAGTTAAGTCGATAACTATGAGGAAATCACTGTTTCTGTTTATGTCCACCTCCACAACCACAGAACATCTATAATGATACTCTTCTTAAATACCATTTTTTTGTTTAGATCTTAAAGCACCTACTTCAAAAGAAGTATATTTTAAGAACTAATACAAAAGAGATTTGATTATGTAGGCTAAACATAGATGGGTAATGGAGAAAGAGAGAACAGAGAATGTAGACACAGTCACTCAAAATGACAAGTTGAAGAAGAAACAGAAAAAGTCATTAAAAAACCTGAGATGCAGCTCTGAAAAAGCAAATGAGGAGCTTAAACCTTAGTTACATAATGAATCCTTAAAATCCAGTCTTGTCAAATAGACATCTGGTTTATATGAAAAGTAAATGCATTCCCAGGGTTTGGGGGAGAGAGAGGGAAAAAATTAAAGCAAAGTCACAGGCTGAATGAATTGGCAACTTATTCTTAGAACGTGATGTTTGGTCTCTTGGCTCCTGTTCAAATTTAAGCTAAGTCATTTACTAAGACAATCATTTTACAGTTCAGCAGCTTTCCAAGATGAACTTGTGATTAGTCTGTACTGCAAAGGACAGACGTATCTCTTAAAAAACATTAGTGAGTTACTCACACTGCCAGTGGATGTGGGGATGCAAATGACCAAAAGACCAACTATTACTTTTTCTTTCACGGTAACATTAAGGCGCATGGATAGAGTAGCATAAGAAAATCAGATTTGCTGTATGATTCCAATGGTGAAAGATTCTGGCTTCTGTAGGCTTTGGGCATGGAAGCACAAATCTCACAAAGGAAAGATATCTATCACTGAAAAATTTTCAGGTCTTGCAAATCATCATGCCATAAACTGATCTTAGCTTAGCTTAGCACTGGACATACATTAAGTAATGAACCTGAACTGTTACATTAGTAATGGTGTTAGTTATAAGTCAAATTCTTAGAGAAGATACTTAAAAATTAGAAAGTAAAGAAGAGTATTTAAAAATAGAACCACTTACCTGGATATATTAAATCTAGTTTCATTTGCAACAGCTTTTGCAAAGTTTTCATGTAATCATACAGGTCTTCAATTACTGTTGTTCCTTCCCCTAAAATACAGTCACCAGAAAACACAGCATTTTCTTCTTCTAGATGTAAAGCCATATGATCATCAGTGTGTCCAGGAGTATATAAAACTCTGTGATGAACAGCGACAAAAAAGACCAAGTTTTTCATACAGCATATATGCTTAGAAGCTATATATAACTAATGATAAACTCATACAAAGTAGCCCACAACATGAACCTGAAAAAAAACCCCAAACAATATGAAAAAGGCTGAAATGCCGATGTAAACATTTACCACTTTGTCTAACCCCAGTCCATTTTCTTAAACCATGCAGAGAACCCAGATCATCATCCTCTCTAACATACTCTTACTTACAGTGACACGTTGCAATTAAAATGCATTAAGGGAGCTGGCTAATCATGCAGGATTTGTGTTACAGAGGCCTTTGTTCTTAAGCCTTAAAGCAGAAAAATCGACACGTTACTTCCAGACTGAAGTGTGTCAAGTTCTTGATGTACACCTTGGACTCACAAAAGAGGGTAAGGATGATGTTGCCAATTCTTTTAGAAATTAACTATAAACTTCTGGACCAGGTGAGAATACTTGCTTTTAACCAAGTATAAAGTCTGGCTGCACTGCCCCACACTTCAAAATGTGCCATCCCTGTCTTTCTTGGATTCAAATTTAACAAGTTGTTTTCATCTCTAAATTGACTTTGTTCAAACATGGGCCACTTAGGGGCATGAGAGGTCTTCAATACTCAGTATAATACTCTTCATGTTTTGGTTTTGTTTCTTTTGGGTTTTTCACACTAACAAAATAAAATATCAAATATATCCTTTACTTTTGTGGCTTTTCTTCTCATCATCCAGCTGGCATATACTACAAGCAGTAAAAAATGTAAACATTTAAACTGAGGAAAACAAGCAAAATTTGTCCTTGGAAGACTAATGTCTTGTTAACAACAGAACTCTGGAAACAGAATGGTCAGGTCTCTCTAGTGTGTGAGGCAGAGTGGCTTTCTGTTTCGGACTCATTCAAGCTAACAAGGCAGGCAATATACTCTCTGGAAACAAGCCCTCTCAAATTGGTACCCTACAAGAACCTGACAGGTTGAAGGTTTAAAATTCAACAGTTTAAGTATTAAATGTTTTAGTGTCTCACTGAGACATATTTTTAAAGTAAAAAAGAAAGGCAAGCTAAATAATCCATCCACACTACGAAAAACTTCCCCAGAAGTATCAATTTTAATAATAACTACTTATCTAAGAGTGATGAGAAAGCACATAAAATTAATCTTGCCAAAGGTAATATTTTTCCAGGGAATGTTCTTACTTTCTCTGCTGAGGTCAGAAACCAAAGGCTAATTCCCAATGATCCTCATTCATAAAAACAATTTCTTCACATAAACATACCCTGCTGGACCATGACAGGAAGTGTTGAAAAGGTCAGATGCATGGACTGCCAATCGTTAGGAAGATACATGTATGTGTCAGAATTCTGAAGAAAAAAAGTGATCCAGAGAAGTTGCAGAAACTGGTGTTTACCTGAGTGTGGCTCCCTCTGTCTGTATCACATCTCCATCTTTAAGATAAAAGTATTTATGTCCTCCTTGTATTTCTTCTTCACAGTAAGGGACACGAGGAAGCTTACAGATGCGATATTCAGAGTCTATTTAAACACAGCAAAGAAAATTATGTGACATTAGGGAAAAAAATTTTCACAGAGAGTAGTCAGACACTGGAATAGGCTGCCCAGGAAGGGGGTTGAGTCACCATCCCTGGGTGTGTTTAAGGGTCGTTTAGATGTGGTGCTGGGGGACATGGTTTAGGGGTGAACTTTGTAGAGCAGGGTTAATGATTGGACTTGATGATCCCAACGGTCTTTTCCAACCTGAATGATTCTACAACTCTATGTTTTCAATTTGTCACTAACAAAGCTAACTCCACAGAAAGGCTACTTTCTAAACAAGTACTATTAATTATTACACAGTATGAATACAAAACTAGAAACAAGAAATTCTGTACAGTAACCGTTTATAAAGCAACCTTATTCCAGAGCCACAAACACTGAATAGGGAAAGCCACTGAATTTGAACACTGTACTTTGTACCAGCAGCAATTCTGAAGACAAAAAATTACAAGTGAAATTAATAAAGAAATATCAGTAATTATTATAATTTACAGATGCTCCTTCTTGAGTCATCAAGAGCCAAAAAGCCTAAGTTTCTACAACACTAAGATTTCTGCACTCACATTCTGCATTATGATTTGAGGTGTTTATATCTCTTGCTAGTCTTTACAACCACACTCATGAGTCGACAAAATCAAAATCCTCAAGGGCAGCAATGTTGTTTTCAGTAGTGCTCAGGCTTCTTTGCAGAAAAGCACCTGGCAACTTTACAAAATCTGACAAAGTCTGGGACAAAGTCCAGTGATGCTACGAGGAACCGCATGATCCATTCCATACTGCTCATTCTTTTCCCAGTTACTAAAGCAGAAACCTCTCTTACTGCTCAACAATGTGAAATACACATTTTTAGATTAGAATTTACCTGCAGACTGCCCTGCCCTCTTTCCCCTCATGATCTGAGGCCTACAAGTTTGTCAGCAATTACTAACAGTCTACTGTAAGGAAGTTATGCAGACCTTCTTTTTCAGAGGTTAGGTTATTTACTGTTCTCACACAAGTGAAAATAATGGCCAGTTTGTCATTACTGTCAAGTTTTTCTCATGTCTCTCCATACGATGTAAAATGCTGATGGTAATCCAGGGTCTCACTCACACGTAAGGAAAATTCGCTATTAAGGTATTACAAGCACTGAAGAAAGCTTGTCATGCTGCAACTACGATACTCAGGTTATTCATTGCTCACATCCTACACACTGTAAAAACATTATGAAATCACATGCGGTTTATGTGGGGATTCCAGAAGAACAATCTGCTTTATTTGCACAGAAGCACTCGGTTGTTTTCTTGCCAGGTTATCCAATACTTTCAACACTACTCAAAACCTCTGGCCTACCATTAGGGATGTCTTTGCAGATATCAGATATTCCACCAGTATGATCATGATGCCAGTGGGTCACTACAATTTCTTGAATCGAGATGCTGAAGTCTGACAGCGCCTGCTTCAAACAGCCAATATATTCAGGAGTGGCTGGCTCCCCAGTGTCTATAAGGACTCTTCTGCACATGGACAACAACAAAACAAGGAAAAAAACCCAACAAACAAACAGTGAGAGGACTTGGCATGCTCCTATGACAACAAACGTCAAAAAAACCCTCACAACGCTACACAGAAGCGTTGTGACAAGGCGTGTCTCCAGATCCCAGACGCCAGCTTTTCCCTCTGCGACATTCTCGCCCCGCAGCCAACGGACACAAGGCTTTCAGGCCACACATTCGCCACTCCCGAGGCGAGGCACCCACCCGCTCCCCTCAGGGACTCTCCCGCCGCAGCCCGAGGAGCCGGAGGCAGCGCAGAGGCCCCGGAAGGGGACGGGGCGGCGGGGATCCCGCCCCCTTCTCCCGCCCAGGGCAGTTACCTGGGCCCGGTGCCCACCAGGTAGGTGTTGGTGCCCTGCAGAGTCATGGGCCCCGGGTTGCAGCCCAGCACCCTGACCACCCGCGACGAGAGCTGCTCGATGCGCGGCAGCAGCGACACCATGGCGGGCCG
This sequence comes from Actenoides hombroni, assembly GCA_024336885.1. Lineage (NCBI taxonomy): Eukaryota > Metazoa > Chordata > Aves > Coraciiformes > Alcedinidae > Actenoides > Actenoides hombroni. The sequence continues at coordinate 350,123 of WUAM01000273.1, read as the reverse complement.
CTTCCCCCTGCGCTTCCGCACCGCCGAGGGCAGGAAGGCGGAAGTCGCCTCTTCCCTCGGCTCCGCCTGCTCGGCCCGCACTGAGGCGGGTCCTGCGCGGGGCTCGGGCCGCCGGGGCGAGCGCCGGGTAACTGCTGGGGGTTTGCTCCTTTGGCCGGTCGGGTCTCGCCGCCGCCCGGTGAGAGTCCGGTCTGGGCGCTGCTGGCTCCGTCCCGAAGGCGGGGGAGTTTGCTGTAGCCACAGAGGCGTCTTCTGTCTGTCCCGAGAACGCTGCCGCCGGCAGTAGGTGTAGGAGGGGGAGGTGCCCGCACGGCGCGCAGCAGCTGCCCGGGGTTCACCTTTGAAAGAAGACTGGGGAGGTCCTGGAGAGAGGCCAGCGAAGGGTCCCTGAAGCGATGGAGGAACTGGAAAAACTATGGCTCCATGTCTGTCCAGCCTGGAGACGAGCAGCCTGAGGGGCTGTTGAGGCAGCAACTGCGAGCGGCGTTCGTTGCCGAGCCCGCAAGGTGCGAGTTCACCGGCCCGGCTGCACCGCGTCCCCTGGGGAAGCTGCCTGTCGGCTGGCGCGGTTAGAGAGCTAGGGCGGGCTTGTTCTCTCCTCAAACCACCTGTAAAGGAGGAACTGAGATAGTTTAACTTGACATTAAAGTAGGTGATAGTACTGGGGGCAATGCTACTAGAATTCCAAATGCTGATTGTTTCATACCTGTATAAGATCCTGGGCCTGCTCCAGGCGAACCAGCTCTGGCAGGGAGGGGACCAGGTGGTCTCCAGAAGTCCCTGCCAACCCCCACCACGCTGCAGTTCTGTGGTATTACCTGTAACGAATAAATGTAAATTTGTAAGGTGATCATAGCAACGCAAAGCACAAAAGAAAGAGACCTGTTAGATACAAACAACTCTGAGTACAGAATGGAGCTGAAAAACAAAACTTCATAGCTTCAACAGAACTTCGTAACCTCGTGAAACTTCAAAGTTTAAATGTTTTGATTTGCTTAGATGCTATTGCAGGCAAGTAACACATGCAATACAGGCCAAGAGATGAGCTACACAGCAATTAGGAAAACCTGCTCCCAGGCATGGACTCAGACTGCAGCTGGAAATTGCCAGGTGTCGCAAAAGCCACTGGCAGAAACTGCGCCACAGGACAGATCCTGGCCATCCCTGTATTTAGGCCTTCAAGTCAATTTCTCTGATTTATCTGATACATCAAAACTTTACTTATTGGAGATTTAAAACAATTACTTTTTTTTTATTATTTTCTAGCTCATCAAAGCATAAACTACAGACAACAGAAAGGAAGTTTCAGGTGAGGGGAAAGAATCCCTTTTGTGCACAGGTATGCTGCTGAAGTAAGCAAGGCACCCCTATACACAACATGCCAATCTTCCCACAACACTCCTGTATACTGTTCTGTAACAAACTCTGACTAGACCTGAACTTACCTAACTACAAGTTACCCCATTATACTGATTTTGTAGCACATGTATATATCTGTTTGGTGGGACGTTCAACCTATTTCCAGCCCTTAGGTTCAGTTGCTGTGTCATTAGGAGAAGGTACCACCTAAGCAACGGTAAGTTGTGTATTTCGGCGGACTCCTATTTCTGAGAAAATTCTGAAAGTTTAGAGAAGATTTCTGAAATGCTGTGTCTGAAGTTTTACATATCATTGATAACTCACAAGTAGCAAGGTGCCAGTTATTTATAACATCACAACACTCCCCCCCGCCCCCCAGTTAAGAATTGTTTGGGGAACTGCAGACTTGTTCCCCGAGGAATACTGAGGACAACTGTTACTGTCCTGTAGCAAAAGACATTTTCTGATCCGACGCAGGCGCTGTGGATCTGTTTGCTCTGCAGGTGGCAGCAGCGGGTGCCTTTGGAGAGCCAAGAGCAGGTTCTGCTGCCGTCCTCTGCATTTCCTTTCTTATATACAGGAGTTAATAGGCACGTAGTGAAAGTCTTGCTGATACAAACAAATGTGAGCATAGAGCCTCAAGTTATTTTGGATCGCAGACTGTTTTACATTAAGACAAAATTTTGAGGGGAAAAATACTCTGAAGTAGGGAATGTTAGACTACTAGTAAACAAACAAACAAACCAAACTAACCAAAAAAGCTGAGTTTCAACAAACCTAAAGTGAGATTGATGGTAATATGCAGAGTGGAGTGATATTTGATGGAGGATTAATTTTCTACAACTATGAGATACAAAAAATGCAGTTTGGTATTTCTGAAAATCCCACAAGGTTTCTGTCTCACAGACTAAGTCTGAACATGCATACACAGATATCGAAACAGAGAGAGGAAAAATGGTACTAGTTTTTTGTTATTTTTTTTACTTTTATGGAGTAAACTGAAATTAATTTATTGAGGGGAATTTTATAATATATTAAACTTAGTATTAAATATAGGCAGGGACTTCTAAACCAAATTTCAAATTTTTAGAATAGAATTTTTAGAATATATCCACAAGAATAACAGTTCTTGACAGGTAGCAAGCAAATCATTAACTGTGTCATACGGTTTCCTGATGATTTTAGTTTCAGTTCGTGTTATATCAGTAAGGCCTTTAATTTTTCATGGATTGCAAGTCTCGTAAAGGTATGGATAGGAAACCTGCAAATATGCAAATCTACACTTTTTTGAAGTGAAAAAATCTCTACTTGTGGCTAGTATTGAGGCAAGTCTGCATTCTGAAGTAGCATTTAAACTGTGTTGTGAGAACCAGAGGCCTTGCTGATCACATTTCATTGTTTCTGCTTTAACACAAAATGATTCTGTAAATCTATGTTAGTTTTTAGAGCAGGCTTGTATTTGTGTTGCCTGACAGACACTTTACTCATGCCCCTGCCTCATATGTTTAAGATGACAGGGGACAATATAGTTCTGAGTGGTAGAAGACACTCTGTCCTGCAGCACTGAGTTGTACCCCACCTAGTACACAGTGTTCTTTGGGCTGCTATCGTGCATAAAATACAGGGGATTTTAAGGGCCAAGATCTGAAGCAGAGATTTCATGTGCAGCAGTGAGCAGGCATTTGTGCTTGGGCTTGGAATCAAGACATTGAACCTTTGGGAATATAGATTTTTGAGGCTCTAATAGATTTTTTTTATTTTTTTTTTTTTTAAATCATGAGCAAAATGTAAACCCTGTGTCTTACCAACCATCCCAAGTCTCTTTCAAGACTAGAATCCTTACTCAAGGTAATTACGAGACTGTAAGCTGGCATGCTTTATAATGTGTGTCTCCTCATTATCTCAGCTCACTCAATGGCTTATGCCACCAAGCTGTCCAGACAGGTCTGCAGACTGCCAGTGGGGCAGTGGTTCACACAGTCTGTGTGTCCAGAGCAGAAATACCTGGCTTACAGCTACTCTACATGCTGCTGTTGCAGAGGAGCCTGCACATCACCTGTAAAACTGCCTTTCTTATTAGGGATAATATGATAATGAGAATTCCTCTTTGTGAAGTGCTTAGATACAAAAGGATAGGGAGGTTGTTAAAAGGGGGGAATCCAGTTACCCTGTTTATTTCTGTATTCTAAATTAGGGGTTTATTCCTTGCCACTCACATGTCTAGTACAGTATTACCTAATAAAGGTGAACCTCAGTACACTGCTCACTTCAGCCTTAAATTGAATATCCAAAGATCTTTCTGTTTGAGTTCAGTTATTGACTTACTTTTACTGTTGTGTTTCCTGCAACAATCAAACAATGAAGCTGGTTTGGGTTTGGTTTTTTTAATCTGTTCTGAAAAACATACATAATGTTCTTGTCACAAAAAAAAATACAGCTTAACAAAGATGACCTCAAACTTTGTGCATTATCTGAGAAGCAGATCTCCAGGGAAATATGAGCTTCTGAAAAGTCCTAGTGTAGGAGCTTCAGTCCTGGGGCCTCCAGGTTGTCTGCCTGCTTCCAGATGCCAGAAATCTGGAGCCTGACTTGCTCCAGAGGAAGGTTACTTTCTGGTGAAACAAAACAAATTTGTCTTGGTGGTTTGGTGGTTTTTTTGGGTTTGTTTTTTTTTATTTGTGGGTTTCTGGTTTTTTGTTTGTTTGTTTTGGGGTTTTTTTGTGCATGTGTGGGTTTTTGTTTGTTTTTTCCCTTCCATTGACCTGAAATTCCAAATAAAAGTATTTCATTGCCATCTCTCTGGCCAACTCCTAATGCTCATTTTCTTCCACAGAAGAAAAAGCTGAATGTTGTGCTTCCTTCTGTTGTGCCCCTCATTTGCTCTCCTGTGCCACCAGGAAGAACACTGTGCTGAAGAAAGGCATCTAGGTGGCTATATATATATATCACACTAATTCAAATACACCTCAAACACAATTACCTAAGTTTCAGTTCCTATTTTATGCTTGCAAGTCCTAGTGGATATAAATTTAGCCATATCCCAAAACTGGGAAATGATCCTCTTGGAAATCATGCAGATTCTTTTCATAAAGCTTAAATAGATCTTCAGTGTCCTGCCACAGAGACTGTAAACATCGACATTTTGCTGTCATCAGTCAGAGGGCCTTAAGAGATGGGAATTCCTGTTAGCTTGTCCCCTGTAGACTTTTATTTATTTTCATCTCTAACCTCCTCCCTTTCTTCTTGACCTTGAGTTCAAGATTTTCACTTGATTCCCTTCATTTTCATAGCTATGAAAAATCATAACTTCTGAGTTACAAGCTCATTCATTTGGTCATTCCCTTGGTCATTCTAACTCCAAATCACTGGAGCAGGGAGGACAAGGAAGCAGATGAATTGACTCTCAATACCATTTCATGTCATCAGTGACCACTTCAGACAGAACAAACAAAGCCCTACATCACCTAGATGTAAAGTTCAAACGATAGACTTCATACATATCCTTTCTGTTCCCCAACTACACTGAAAATTCAGCTGCCACTCAGTTCATGCATTGTGCCTGACCTTGTCATTTTAATCTAACTGCAAATTGAAAACAAATGTGGGGTTTTTTTTTTATTAAGTATGTCCATTACATCTTACAAGAAGTATTTTAATAAGTTAAATAAAAATAATAAACAATTTTTTCCTGTTTTGACTACTGTCAGACCCGGGTAAGAGGAACAACATTCAACAAAATTGTTTTAATTATCCTACTAATATTCAACGTGCCATCTGATGGCATGGGTGAGCTCACCTGATGTACCACAGATAGCACTGATTTATGAAGCCGTAATTGGGTTTCCAATAAACATTTGTCAAAATAATGTATTCATTCAAACCAAAGCCTTCTTTATTTATTCATATAAAAGAGCACTTAACTTTCAACAAAGAATTGCCTGCCATCAAAAACACTCCATAAACTGGGGAGATTTATGAAGACACAGTACCAGAGGGTGATCGGTGGAAGACTAAAGTTCACTTTAACCCTTCCGAGTGATGAGTTCTACTTCTTGCTTGTTACTGGTACTGTACATATTTCCTTATAAAAGCCCCAAGCCCAAACATTAACCTTTGTATATTTAGACACTAAAGTACCATCTCTCTTTCCTACCATAGAGTCTCATCTCAAAGACTGTTTCAAAACTACTCTCTCATTTATTACACCGTGTGGAAGTGAGCCCACTGCTCAGAGGTAGCTTGGCTTCATGCTCACCTACATTCTGCCCACAGTTTTCACCATGCCTATATTATTAAAAAAAAATTAAGCTGCAGGATGTTAAGCAACTTATTGATAAGCTAACAGTAGGAATGAATCTTATTTCTCCTACAGACATGGGCTTCTCTGAGACCCTTTGAATCCCATTTGCTTTCTCTGCATAATGGTTTACATTTAGCATTTAAGATGGCTTCATTAAAGCCTTTGGGCCATTTCTGAAAAGCATGTTGAATAAGTAACCTTCCTCTGAAATTAGTATTAATGACTTCAGTGTAGTAAGCAAACACCCCACACATTTCACAGTGAAATGCATGTCACCTTGTAATAGGTTTTGCTTAGGTGCAAATTGCTGATAAGACCCTATAACATTTTCTCCTCTGAGAAGAAAAATGGAAGGAACTCGGCCCTGGTGAATTCTGCCTGGTTCCCTCCTATGGCATCAACTATACAGTCTGCAGAGCTACATGGCACAGCTACATCAACACAAGGGAAAACAGGCTAAGGCCACAAAACATGGGAGAATTCCCTTATAAAAAAACTTCTGAAGCAACACTGTCAGAATTTGCATAGGCTAATGAGCTTCCACTTTAGCAAATGGTTATCATAACAGCTTTTTAAAAAAGCATAATATAAGCAAAGTAATTTTTCAAGTTCATGTTCATTGTGTTCAGCTAAACAGAATTTTATAAAAGAATTTTATAAAAAGAAATAAGCCTGGGAGTTTCAAATAAGAATGGCTATTATGTGAAAAAAATTATAATGCATGATTTAATATCTATAATTATAATCAGACTTGAACAACAACTGTAGCTGTCAGTAACTAATTTATGCCTTTATTTGAAAAAACCACAGCCAACTCACCCCCAAAAGCCTTCTCTCAGCCAACAAAATCATGTTTACATGTATGCATTTAGAAATACAATAAAAGCAGCTGGGTGTGGCCTTCCTCAGAAAGAAAAACAAAACACAACACCACAATTTGGTGGTTTGGTTTGGGGTTTGTTTTTTTGTGCTAATGAGGGATTGTGCATGTGAGAATAGAAACAAATAACATGCAGGCCTTGTCACAGGCAGTCATTGTTTTCACCCCACCAGAGCAGGCTGGACCTCTGAGGCTCAGCAGTTACCAGTCACCACATGGTGCAAGGTGGGGGGCCCTTGTTTGCTGTTTAATGACTACTTACACCTGGGTCTTTTGAGAGAGGATGGAGTTCTCCACTGGTAGTATAAAATTTAGAAAAGTTGCCACATGGAAAAAGTGGCATCAGTGTTATTTATGTCAGAGCATGGGATAAGACATTGTCAGCTTCTTTTGTTTTGGTTCTGTGGTTAAATTGCCCCAGTTTCCCCAGATGAGATCTTCAGTGTAGCTAGCAAGGAGCCAGAGACATTCTAGTGAGGTACTTGAGCACATCTGTAGCTCAGCAGCAAAGGTTAGGTACATAAATACAGGCTGAGGGGTGGGATTTACCTGAAGAATTATAATTATCCCTAGATTATTAGACAAGACTATTTCAATTCCTATTATCCCAGACTGGGTTCAACAGATCAAGGGTTGATCAGTTGTTTGACTGAATGGGATAATAATTTAAGCAATGACAGTTTAAGTTGTTTAAAATTCCTTGTGTTACTTAGTAAATCACTTGCCTGTGTAGATGAACTGTAAGGTCTGGCCTCTCTAAGCCAGAAGAGCTGCAGCTGAACTCCAAACAGAGATAACATTTTGTTTCTTAACATCTTTTTGAAGGTATTGTTTTCACAGCAATATTACACCATTCTGCCACTCCACAACGTGCTCACCTCAAATACTGCACACAGTTCTTATTTCCCCATCTCAGAAAGAGTGTAGTACAAGTACAAAAAGATGTCTATAGGGCGATAAGCACAATCAAAGCTATGTCACAACTTCCACAGAAAAGAAGAAATCATATCAAAACTCTTCAGACTAGAGGGAATGGAAAGGTGATACATTGCAGGGGAAATAGAAAATTGCTATTGACACAGAAAAGGAAATAATCACTCCCTATTTACTTATCTTTAGTGATATAAGGAGGCATCAAATAAAACATGTGCCATTTTCAAAACAAAAGGAGGGACTTTTGTATACCCTGAAAGCTTTTGCCATAGATACAGTGGATGTTAAGAGATTGTGCAAATGTACTCAGCCACTGCAGGGAGTGGAGCAAACAAATAAAACCCCCCACAGAATAAAAATTACTTGAGGGCTATTAAATATAGACAATTTTATCACAATCTTATCTCAGCTCCTCACCACCAGTCTAAAAGATGCTTACCTACAGTCCAGGCATAGGGGATGGAAGAAGAGGACCAGGAGATGGAGTACTGCCACTGGCAGTGGGGTTTTTACATAATACAGCTATTGGAGTTGATCACTTTCTTAGGCTGTTAGTGGTGCAGTGGGACTGGAAGCTGCATATGTAGAGATCCACATCTTAATAAGCATTCAGGTCTAATTTGTTAATTATTTTAAGCTTCTAATAAGAATAGATTGCTAGCAGCACCCCAGCTACATTATGGATAAGTAGCCACCAACTGCACTACCAGTGTAAAAATGACGAAACAAAAGGGAAACAGTGGTTTGAACACTTCAGTTCCAACTGCTGAATCTAACTTTTTTTGGCATGATATTAGGGAGACAGAAATTAAACAGAGCAGCAGAGGAGCACTGATGACTCTTGCTGTCTCCAGAAAACAGGCCATGCATGTCACTGGTTACGTGCATCACCAAGGCACAGTCTCATAGTACCTGAACAGAGTCCTGCTGCTGCCACTAGCTTCAGTTGACAGTCTCTAGCAAGCCAAAGTCACAATTTAGGTCCAAAGCCCAGCCAGCGACACTGGAGACAGGACCAGAAAAAAAGGCTGCTGCCCAGGTCTGATGTCCCTCCAGCAGCTGCAGCTAGAAATAGGGATGGAAAGAGCATTACCTACCTCCCACACCAGTACCTGCCCAGGAAAAGCATACAGCCCTCTGGGGCCAGACCTATATAGGCTCCTGAGCAGATGGGCAGGAGGTGTGGTGGGGGTCCCAGGTGAGGCTGGTCACAGCCGCTATAAAGCCAGTTTGTGCAGGTAAGGCCCTGGCAGACACAAGGGTGGTGAACCTAGCAGGAGGGAGCTTGGCTCTGGGGGGCTGGTCTGCCCAGGAAAGGAGAGGGACACTGCTCAGTCTCACTGAAATCTATGCCCATCCTGCAATATTGATAGGCTCAAAAGAAGTGGATGCCCTTTTAAAATTAGGGAAAAGTCAAGCTTTGTCCTGCTGAGGTCAGTAATAAAATTTGCATTGATTTCAGAGGGGTCATGGCTTTACTTTACTGTTTCTTTTCCTGAGCTGCTGTTTTGAAGTCCAACATGGTAATAAAAATAAGTAGAGGAAGTCCCACAAACTCTCTTTTTCCAAGCCTTTTCCGGAAATCACATGGCTCTCTCTTCTATCAGTGCATTTTATACTCCCTACTTTGACCTTTGTATCAGACTAATGGCTTTCTGATCAAGAGACAGATAAACCTGCTCCAGAGCCCATCAATATTGCTTCCCTTTCGGCCAGGGGTCTGGGTCAGCAATGTGAGTGAGAAATATGCCTTTCTTCCTGACCTGCTGATGGAAAAATGTTGTGCTACTGTAGGGCTTGCTGGTCAGAGTTAAAGACTGCCCAGCAAATGAACCACGAGTGGGGTCCTTCCTGTGGTAATTCTTTATCCCCAAATTGTTTGACCACCTTTATTGTGAACTTTTAGTGCCAGTACTTTTACCCCATCTGTTTCTGGAAATAGATCAATACTATTAGTGTCTTCTTGTCATAGACTTGGGGATTTGTGGTTGTTTATTTTTGCTTGAGAAGAATAAACAAGCTGGAACTGTGTGACTAGTAAACATGCTGAGAGTTTAAACATGTGAAATCCATAAGTTGGTGCTTTTAATGTTTTGCTTCTCTGAGAGTCATCATTATTCAGTGTTCGAAAAGTAACTGCTCCTAAGATTATCCTCTGCTCATGTTCCTTGTACTCAGGCAGTCAGAAATACGTGGCCATCTGTCCTTAGCTAGGAGCTATGGAACTGACACAAGGCAGGAGATTTAGGTGTCACCTAAATTTAGCAGTGACTGCAGATGTGCACCAGCTGACTAGTTCATAAACTTAGGGCTCCTCAGGGAGCTCTTCAACTGACTATCCAATACTGATGGGATTCAGTTGCCTACTCATGTATGTCTAGTGGCCTTTTTGATGCCCCAGGGTATTTCACCTGGTGACCATTTGCTGCTCTTGAAGGGCAAAGATTTTCTGTAGGTCTTGTGCCCAGCCTCCCCTGCTTCTGCCCAGAACATCCTAGAGCATCTCAAACAGCTCTAGACATCTCTCTTTAGGAGAGAAAATGCCACTTTTGTTTGTTTATCTTAGATGAGGTGAATTTCTGTCTTGGCTTCACTGACTGTGTCAATTAGGTCTCCATCGATTCCTCTGGCAGTTTAAGATGACCTTGTCTCACATTAGACACTTAAATTTGGGTAACCTTCTGTCTGAAGCCTACTCCTTGTGCCCCTACATAAGAGCATAGCTCCATCAGTGTGTTGCTCTGTGTAGTTTATTTGTGCTGGTTTGTGGAGTGCTGGGGAATTAGTGGTAGCTGCACAATCTCTGCAGGTATCAGATGGTATTCAGCTGTGAGGCTCTTGAGGAAACAGTGACTTTGAGTAGAGCAAAGGAAGGACTCCTCTCCTGCTTTCTGCTGAGAAGACATGAAGCTGCTCCCTGACCACGAAGAGGAGAGGACTGCATTAATAATCTCCTCCACAGACTAGCCAACAGCTCTGTTAACCAACAGCAAGCTGCATTTATATTTATGTACTATTGTCATGCCGCCCATCAGCAGAGCTTTGCAGTCTTGCATGGGAAACCTCAGCTTCCAGGTTTTACCTTTATTTTGCTTTTCCCTTCTAAAGAAGAGAGTGGACACACAGGCAGCAAGACTCCATTGTACACATACTTATACATGTGAATTATGTTTTTTTCTAAAACATGCATGCTACTGCACTTTATTGTTTGGAAAATGTCATATGATATTAATGTCAAAGATCTTGCAGCAATATACATACCCAGGGGACAGAGTCTAAGCTTCAGTGTGTAAATTTAATTTGATCATTCCCTGACTTGTGCTTGGCTGATGCTAACCCACTTACTTTCTCATCGAGTTAGTATTATAGAGAGCATGTGTAAACACAGACTAGATTTCATTCAATTTTTGGTTTAGTTAATTTGTATTCTAGTGCATCTGTTTCTACTGAAATCCTTTTGGCATAATTTATCCACGTTAAAAAAAAATTAAATACGTTATTTTTCTTGATCCACTAAGAAATCCATACCCTCCAGACTTACTGAACTAGAGCAAATAAAGGCATTTCAGTGGCTGTGTGAAAGCTGCTTGTTTGTTTGCATTTGGGGGAGGCAGCAGTGGAACCATCTGCAGGTATCAGTGTCTGTGGTGATTTTAGCAAGACAGACTTTTGGTAACAATTTTTAAAACTAAAATAGACCTGCCTTCAAAAAAAGACTGACACTGTTAGCTGCTGTTGGTGCTGTATGACACCTGGAGTGTTTTGTATGTGTTTGACCAGTTTTACTAATCCTATCCATAATATTTTTAATTAGAATTTTGGACGGCAGTTGTGAAGGAATATCAAAAGCTGTGATTCAGGTGGTAAGGGTTTGTTCTTGCGTACAGTTGAGGAGCAAAAGCAAGGTGTAAGTAAACATTTTCCTTTTGGATAGTAGTGCGCACTAGTCCCTCCTGAGCACTCCTGACATTTAAACTGATGTCCTTTCTTCATTCCAGACATAAGCGTGCGCTTTGCGAAGTTGGGAATGGATTTAAATGCTCGGTGGCACTGCAACCTAAAGGAGTAACTTGGCTTCTACACCCATTAAAAAAATACTGTCCGATTTGTCTCAAAGCAGAAATGGTTATCTGAAAAAACACAGTCCAGCACCACAGGCTCTCTACGTGCTAGTGCTTTAATGACCCCCAACTTTTAAAAATTTGTCAGATATAAAAGCAGTACTAATCTGATTAGTAACTGTGATTGACTAAATCTACTGTAAAAATGGACCGTGCCCTGTTTTGAACATGATACCACACTGGCTATTTGAGAACTGCCACTGTGAAACATAAAAGTCTCTTTGATGGAATATTTATTTCATGAGTTTAAAAAAAAAGGGATAATATAGTATTGTTTGTTTTCAAAATCACTTGTAAAATTTTATTAGCCAAGGAGCCAATATTCAAAACAGTCAAGACGAGACCTGTGCTGTGCAGTGAGGGAGAGAGGAAAGCTCATCAGAGAGGAAATCCAGCTGTTAAGTCCAAGAAGTTCGGTCTACTTCTTTTAGCTTCAGTGCCATACAGGAATAAAAGGAAGACAAGTATTTTGGAAAACCATATTTGCTAAGTTGAAAAAGTCAGCACTTTGTTGTGTGGCTTTGGAAACTCTCATTGAGCTTCCTATCTGCCCTCCAGAATATTTCTGCATGTCACTTTGGCAGTCGCAGCTACTAATTTTAAAGCAGAGGAGCGTCTTCGGTCCTTGGGGCTCACATGCACTGCAATTAGTCTTATTATAAAATGCCAAAACATCTCCGGCAGCTAAAATAAAGTCCAGGGAAATGTCCACACCACTGATGAATGAGTTCCTTGAAAAGAAGTAAGGGAGGGCACGAGCCACAACATTTGGGTCCTGATCCAGGTCTGGAAAACCTGAGGACTGTGTTTTGGCTGTGTCCTCTATATTTATAGAAGGAGATCAGCAGCAGCATTGGTGTCCAGATTTCATTAACTCTTTATTTTAAGTGCGTGCACATGTAAGCAAATGCACGGTTTACAATTGTTATCCAAACTTCAAATAGAACAGTAAATAACATTGCATATAAAATGTCTCATTTTTCTTTTACCCACATGTGCGGTATTTCCTTTCTGGTCAGAGTGTCTAAGAGCTTGTATTGACTCAGGAGTGCTTGACCAGCCCCTCTTACTCCAACACTGAAGTTCTTTTTACCTAATTAAATATTAGCTCAAGCTGTTTGCACGGTGGAACATGCCAGCTAGTGAGAGAGAAAACACCCACTTTCCGAAGCCAGAAACTGCATTTTTCAGACACGAGATGCCATTTATTACTCCAGCTGAAAATGGTTTAAATTTTATTTTTTTTTAAATTGAATTGGGCTTGTAATGAAGGGCTTTCATTTTCTTCACCAAAGTGAAAAAAAAAAAAAAAAAAAAGATTTTAGGATATATGGAAAGCTTCATCTGTCCTGCAACAAGTCCCTTGCTTCATGTTCAGTTTGTCTGCATTTGTGTAGAGAAGGAAACATTTTAGACCATAGGCAGAGGAGGCTGTCGGGCTCCAGCCTTTCCCTGCATGCTGGGGCACTCGAAGTCACAGGGGACTTGAGCCAGGTCCCAGACCTGCTCCCACAGTCCTGTGCCTGCCCCTCTTGCTGCCCAGGGGAGGTTCCAGAGCACTGCAATGCGATGCAGCAGTTCTCCTCAGGAAGCGAGGCTGTGCCCTGCTCCTCACATGGAGCCACGGAGGAGCCGTGGGGATGCCGAGGCACCGGTGCCATCTTGGGGGACCCACCCACTGTGGTGGGTGGCTGAGGGGCACGGGGCAGGGTCAGCCACAGACCCCATGGTCCCCGTGCTGCTGTGGTCTCTCTGAGAAGCCAGCCGAACTGCGCCCATGCCTGCGAGATCTCACCGTAGACCGGCTGCTCCTGGATCCCGGCAGCTGCTGTGCACGCTTGGGAGAAACACCAGGCTCCAAGTCCTGGAACGTTGGGATGGTTAGTGGGGACAGCCCCCAGCAGTGCCAGTGTTCACAAGGGAGGCTTTAAACTCCAGCTGTGCGACAACCATCTGCAACGAGTTTTGCTGAACACTCGCTGTTAAATCTGCATTTCTTTGAACAAAGTTCCTGAACTTACAACTTAAAAATGGTCAAAGCAACATTTTTGATGATTCACTTGTAATAAATGCAGATAATTTAAAATTCCTCCTGCAGAGGCTGTGCTTTGCTCATTGACGAGGAGAAAGAAAACCAGACATTTTCAACCATTAGAAGCATGATTCAGGCTCTTCGTATTTGTACATACTTACGTGTTTGAGCTTGTATAGATATGTACATATATTTTAAAGACCTGTTCAAAGAGCATGCCTCCTGGTCAAGATCATGATCCACTGTTCTTTTACATTTCCAGCTTTTTCTATTCCAGTATATTTAAAAATCATAGAAACCATACTTTGGGTTGGAAGGGGCCTTTAAAGGTCATCTAGTCCAACCCTGTGCTAAAAATCAGACTATTTGCTAGGAAAAGCCCTGTTTGTATTGAAACATAGAAACTGTGTATTTTCATCCTTCTGAACTAAGAAATCCCAAATGTACGGTGTCCCAGGCTGCTTGTTAGGGGAGATGGGGCGAATGGAGCAAGTCAGGAACAACTCTTTGTTTCATTTCCAAACAGTTTTATAAATAGAGCTCACTTACAATCTCATAAACTTCATTCTACCCCGAGGCCTTTCTGCATAGCTTCATTAACACACACAGAAATAGAGCGTTTAAGAGGTTTACTTTAGTTTGATAATGATCTATTAGGACTGATTATAAAATTAAAAAAATAAAAAATCAGCTATCTAGTACAAATATTCTTTCACATAATCAAGATGTCACAACATTTCGCTGTGGTCTTATTTCTGGAGGGGGTATCAAGTTCATAGTGTCATTCCAGGGCAAAGTGACTTGCTCTTGTACCACAGCATTTCAAAGCTTGTGCTCTTTCAAAAATACAGAGCACCAGATTTTGAAGGGTTTTTGTGAAGATCCTTCTCAACAGAGGCCTCAGTGTGAGTCAGATGAGATTTCACTTTTAGATATGGACATGTGCATACATGGGGGGGGATAGAGGTGGAGGGACTCACACCATCCTGGTCATCTAAAACCTGCCATTAGCAAGGCACTGGGAATTGTTCAGGCTGCATTCTCGCCCAGTGGCCCTGCATCTCAGACAGCACTTCCTGATCCCTTGCCCACATTCTTTTCTTTTGAATTCCTTCCTAGGCCTTCGTCTCGCAGACTGTCCTGCATCCCTGACCGTACCGGGAAGCAAAGCCCTTCTCCGGCAGTCTGGCACAAGCGGAGCCTGGCCTCCCAGCAGCGTCAGAATGGGCACCGGGCACCGGGCAGGTGGTGGAGCCGCACAATTCACTGCACGCTGGGGCGCTGGGGCCGCAGAGCCCACTGCGCGCTGGGGCGCTGGGGCCGCACAGCCCACTGCACGCTGGGGCCGCACAGCCCACTGCACGCTGAGGCGCTGGGGCCGCACAGCCCACTGCGCGCTGGGGCGCTGGGGCCGCAGAGCCCAGTGCAGGCTGCGCGTAGAGCAGCCCGTGGCCGTGGCCTCTCCGAGCCCTCGGCACCCACACGGGGTGTCCTCGGACAGAGCTTCCGAAGCCCTCGGGGGTCTTCGACACACGCCGAGCTTCGCAGGGGCTCCTTTTGTCCTTTTCCGGCTCCCCTGTCACGTTTGCAGCGAGGGTGGCAGTTTGGGGTTGGGTTTTTTCTCCCTCGCCCCCCCCGCCAGTGCCGCGGCGCGGGACCGGTTCCGCCGGCAGGTGGCGCTGCCCCCCCACGGAACCCGCCGGGGGCTGCGCGGGCGCGGAGCGGGAGCGGGAGCGGAGCCCGCCCGCTGCTACCAACCGGCGCATCCGCCGCTGGTTTCTGTCCGAGCGTTCATTTCCAGCGTTTATGTTGCGCGTTTTGAGCCAATTTCCATATACACCTCTCCCGCGGCCGGAGCCGGGCATTAGGCTGATGTAATATTATAAAAAAATGTGCTTTATGCTTTAGCAGCTAATACAGCTGCTCACATATCAAACCAAATCTAACGAAACTAATGAAAAAAATGTTTTTTTCGTTTGTTTTTTTTTTTAAAAAGTAATGTATAGACATCACTTAAAAAATGCTCATGGCATGGAACTGAGAAAATAACAGCAGATTGTGTGTCTATTTTTGACAGAAATAATGTCTAGTGTGATGACATTTTCATACTTTTGGAATTAACTGACACTTTAAGCTAAAAAAAATAAATAAATCTGTAATTCTGAGGTGTTCAGGTGTTCCAATTTTCAGAATTAAGGTATTCAGCGTTTTCTAAAAATTAACCATATGGTGTCTCAAACTGAGAACCCCAAATTGCTAGTTACTTTTGAAAACTAAGCCTACAAGTTCAGAACCTCTCACTGCCACCGTATTCACTGATGGAAATGAAGTAGCTCATATTGCCACCGGAAATATTTTGGCCTTTGGAGCAGACACAGTTACACTGTCTCATGAGATCATGGCTAAGTCAAAAGTATCTGTTCAAACCTTTGTTTTCTGCTGGCGAAGCCTCAAAAGATCTGTGCTTAGGTTCAAGTGAACAGCCACCCAACTGGAGAATGATGTGGGAAGCGATGTTCAGACTTGGTTTCAGATTCAAACGACTTCAGAGCTCAAGGAGGAAGATGAGAAAGGTGATTTGAACATGAGTTTGGTTCATCCCTTTGTACATATGGGACACACAGAAATTTTTGGATCTTAATCCAAGTGTCTATGAAATGTGGGAATTTTCAGATCCAGGCTCTTGGTTTGGATCTACCTCAACTTTGAACTATTTGGGTGTTTACTTGAAGCTTGTCCAACCTGTCCACATTTTTGAATTTGGAAAACTGAGCTGAAAGTGTAACCAACTGCCTTTTTTTGTGGTATTTGGCAATTTCAGTTCTCAACAGACGCTAGAAATGAAACCTGCATGTTTCAAAACTTCTGGCGCTTCAACCGGCAATGGGTGTTGGGTGGTAACAAGGGCAAGATTATGGATGTCTTCTCCCTTCTTTCTTATGCTCAGAGTCTCCATAGCGTGAAATGTTCTTATATGAGAAATTATTTTGGAAGGGGCAATGTTAAGACAGCAAATCCCCATAGATTCCTCAGTGGAAAACACTTTCCTACTCCTTCATTCACACACCATTTCCGTTATGAACAAGAAAGTCAGATGGGACTTATCAAACAGAAAACTGGATGTTTGTATCGTGCTAAGCAAGCTGTATGTACCAGGGCTGTGCACAGAGGGGCAAGGACGCACACAGATGTTACTTATAGTGACAATGCTCAGTTGTTTTTCAGGTACATCTGTTCAATAGCAGCGTAGGAAGTCAATTTTAAATCTGTGTCGCAAATCTCCACAGAAAGCAACCTGCACTTTCTGATGTCAAAGAACAGATAGTTTAGCATCTTCCTTTTCAACCTGCAGAGTAAGTACTGAAAAGCTTTCTGGGAACTTTTCCGCATTACCAATGCTACATACCTCTCTCAAAGTGGTTGAGTGATGACTCCAGTAACTCAAAGACAGTAGCTAGAAATATAAGAAACAGGGTCACAGCTTACTTCTCTTCTAAACCAGAATAAATTGCTTGACGCTTCAGGGTGAAGAGCTTTAAATTTGTCGAGTGGATTTGCTTGAGCTGACAGTCTTTGAAGAGCTTGACCTGTAACTTGTATGCTCCTGCTCTGCTGCCAGCCCAGCCCCATAACTCACCCTGTGAGAGAGTGACAGCCTCACCTATAAAATTATGTCCTATCCTCGCTGCCGAGCTCAGGATTAGTCTCCTTGAAAATGCTAGCCAAGGGTTGAGGGTATCGCATGGCTGCTTGGGACAGTGGTGGTGATGTTTGTGGAACCACTCACTGTCTCAGGGCTAATCTCCAGGATAATTTAGATTAACCTCACAGATCTCTGGAAACCCCATTCCTTATGATGGACTATCCCTGTTATAGCCAGCCTCAGTCTTGGAGGTTTAACCCAGGCTGACATCACGATGTTGTATCAAAAGCTTTAAACTGATAGGTATCTAAGTAGCCCTCCAACCTTCCTCCGTTAGACTTTACCTTTTGCTTTAAAGTCTTTTCACCCCCCCACAAAAACACCTTATCTACTGTGAATAATGCTAACCAGAGAAAGCAGGACATCTTGGCATCTCCCTATGTTTACTTTGTCACAAGACGGATCGCTGTGGTGAAGAGATGGGAGGTATCTATGAGCTGCCCCTCCTCACGTTTGGGGATGTTTTGAAATCGATCAGCCTGGGCTGGGGAATGAGGTTGGTACCTTAGCAAAGGTACCTCAGGGGCAGGCTTTGCATTCTGGCATGGGAAGCCAAGTTATTCTGTTAGTAAAAGTATTTATAGTCATCATTATAACTTTGATTGTGGAGCACATGGCCAAAGGCCACTAGAAGCATAGAGAAACATGAACTAAAAGTGTAATTCCAGTATGAAGCCAAAGCAAATTAAATAAGTCATGCTATGTAGAATTACTATAAAAAATTAGCCGGTCAAAAATTATGCAAAGAGCTTTTTTATTTTTGCCTTTTTTTTTTTTTTTCTGGAAAAGGTGCCCTGCTGTAGGGAGAAAGATGTTTGTGTCTCAGGGATTTGTGCATTTGCAGCCAGAGTCATTGTGGTGGTGCAGCTCCTGCCAAGGCAGCTGCCACCCGTTGCCCTGACCAGCCCTCGTGTTCCTCCCCAGTACATGGCACAGCAGAAGGACACTGCGGTGAAGACAGGCAGCAGTTCTCAGCCTGTGCTGATCCTGCAGAGCCTGGGGCCAGCAGAGCCTTTTCTCACCTGTAGCTTTACTTGTGATGGCTCACCCACCCTGCCCTGCACCACCTGAACCTTCCCACCTCCCCTGGAGCATTCACCACCAACAGATGCCTGGGCAGAGTCATCCTGCTGCTTCCTGTTACATATATGGAAAATGTCAGGTTAAATAAAATTCCTCGAGGGGGAGGAAGGTGACTGGGTGGGGTGTAATCATCTTTTTAGGCAAGTAAAAGAGGTGCCCCATTCCCCTTTTTCATGCATATGTTAGACTGGGGCGCACTGTAGGAAAGATGAAATCCCTCTGAAAATAAAAGTTTACCCAACTCCTTGGCACTATTCAAGCTGTTCCTGCTCTCCCTGTATCATAGCAGATATGTTTTTACTTTTAGATAATTTTGAACAGATTGAAGACCAGTTATAAAATAAAGAAAAGAATTATGAACCTGAGAAAGGCTAGTCAGGCATGATTTTTTTTCAGCAACCATGAAAGTTTTTACTTCCAGCCTGCATTTCAAGTTCTAGTGTCAATGATGGAGCAATAAAAGCAGCTGCAAAATAATCATGCAAAGGGGCCATGTGTCTCATGGTTTCGGTACATGACAGAAGCTGACTGAACATTGCAGACTGTAACTGTAGGAGGCCTTGGGAGAACATTTTTTTTCAGTTTCCACATTGGTTATGCCCTGGAGAGTACTTATGGGATTGTTTCTCTGGTCTCTATGATTTCACTATTATGCAATCTACCTCCAGGGCTCTGACTTTGACTGTGATAATAGGACCCAGGAAGAGAACCCATTAAATACGTCCTTCTGCTGATAGGCTCGAAGAAGAATAGGTGCAAGTCCATGTCAAAAGAAGTTGTTTGGATGGCTGGCTTGATTTTTATAACCCAAAGATTTGCTAGATGCAGTGTTTGGCCATACACCCTACATTTATCTGGCTCATCTTCCACTTTGTCCTGTCACCATCCATTCCCAGAAACAAGCCATTGATGAACAGCTCCCAGTGCTTGCTGGGGTCCTGCGTCTGCGCGGCTGTTAGCTGTGGCTGCCTTGCCTTCCTCTGCCAATGCAAACCAGCTGGCAGACGGCTCCGAGGGAGCAGCTACAGATGCCTTCATATAAGCTGCTCTGAAATGTTGTCCTTTCAGCTTGCTGATAGCTCCTGATGTGCAGAGCAGGAAGCTAGCAGGTGCTTTCAGGGCAAATGGAGGTCCAAATTCTCCCTCCATCTAATGGATGTGGATGACTGCTCTCTAACTAGATATCAACTGTATTGAGGGACTGGGTGGCCTGCTCCTTCATTCAGACACCAGGTGACTGAATGGTCCTAAATAAAAGGCTTTTTAAAAGTTCGAATCATTTTGGTGTACGTGTCTGATAAAGCCGCAGAATATTCTGAAAGCAATGAACACAAAAAGTCACACAGTGTTTTCTCTCTCATGCGTGAGTCCCAGGTAATGTAAAACAATATGAGGTGTGAAATGGCACCGGAAGAGATTGTAGGAGAGTCTAAGTGGGGTAGTTTTTAACATCAAAAGGGGAGGTTTGTCCCAAAGGTATGACGTACAACTGCAGGAATCATGTGAGACCCCAGGATCTGTGCAAGATGAATGTTCTGAACAGATAATGAGGTTGTTTCCTCCTGCTCTTTTACAAAAACAGCCTTATTTCAGGAAGTGCCAACCACTTTTCTTTCCCCGTGTTTTGAATTCAGCTCCAAAGAATACAGGTACTAAAAATCAACTAGCCACTTAAAATAACGGTCTGTTTAGTCTAGGTATCTTTGTAAATAAAGTAATAAATTTGACCATCATGACTTTGTTTCTAACTGCACTTACAAGCATCCTTCCCACCACCTGCCCCAGGGATCCTCGCTGCGGTGCAAGTGATCTCACAACCATTTCCTTCAGTCTGTGGTGGATTTGGCCTAAATTTCAACTACATTTCTGGTTTTTGTTCTGGAATCACTAATAGTGAGTCAAGGAATCAGTTCAAATGCCATGATTTATGTGAGAGTTAAATGCCCCTGAAAGGCAGAGTAACTGCTTCTCAAGACTGATTGCTGTGCGATCGTTGGTGTTTTTCTTAAATGTCCCAGGGAGGGTTTCATGAGAATCCAGTTACTTTAAATTTAAACTAAACACCAACACGTTTATAGATCCTCAAAAATGGTGAGGGGAAATGTTAAAAGAGAGGTCTTTTTAATGGCTTAGAAGCCAAAGAACTGAATATTTAAGCCAAAGAACTGAATATTTAGCATTTGAACAAGGATTTAAAACACATTGCTGGTTTTAAGGTAATGATTTATGGATGATTGCTTTGGTGATGCTGAGCAAAGCCCTGGGCCCTCAGGTTGTATATCCTCTGATGCTTGCTTTGGCCTTCAGGAAACACAGTTTTACTCAAGAATTTAGAGACTGGGAAGGGCTTCATCTCATCTGACTTTGGTGATTAGATAGATGTCTATGTCAAACACAGATGTCCCCCTTGTAGTAGTCAACATGAATAATTACTGAGTGGCTGCAGCTTACTGCCAGGAGGGAAAAGCTATTGGAAAAGTGTCCTCATGGAGTGCAAGAGGAAAGGGCTTGTAACAACCACATGCCTGCAAGCTGAAGCCCTGGCATAAGGACAGAGAATGGTTGAGGTGGGATGCTCAAGGAGAAAGGTCAATAGGCTGTCAGGGAGAATTGCTTGGGCAGTGTGTCTACAAACTTCCAAGGTGGGCATGTGGCTCATGGGGGCATCCTGGGGGCAAACTGTGGCCATTGCAGATGCTGGGTGGGTGTGTTCAGGGTGGCTGTGATCTGAGGACAGCCTGTGGCAGGGCTTGCAGATGACCTGGGAGGCTCACTGCCCACACTGACAGCAAAACTGTCCCGGGTAACAGGCCCTGGGAACATTGCAAAGCTGTATGATCTGATTCCTGCCTTGAGTCAAAGGCAAGAAGAACCAGAGCTGGCAAGGGTGGGGAAAGTCCAGGCAGCTCCAGGCTGGTGTGGTAACACAGAGGAGCCTGGGGCTCCTGAAGCGCTGTTCTGTACCTGCTAGGATGAAAAGGAGTAGTTTGGTTTGCATTGGTCCCATAAAGAGGCCCCAGGAAGGGGATTCCCACGTGGAGTCACCTGCTGTGTGGTGTGTGGGCAGGAGCGACGTGCCGTCAGCTCTCCTACACCAGCAGCTAGAGAGAGGAGTGTGGGTCTGCAAGCCACTTCTGTGGTTGTTAAACTCGGCTGCTTGTGCAGCCTCACCTCGTGGGATGAAAAGCAAGGAGGAACAGCTCCCACCAGCTGCAGTCAGGGCTGTGCTTTTACCGACTGCTGCTAACAGCTTAGAGTAAATGAAAACTTTGTTTTGTAAGAAACACACTTTCTGTTTTGATTCGAGTCACATAAAATAGATGGGGCTGTAGAGTTTGAAGTAATCCAAGCTGAAGTGGGCAATCCAGCTCACTGTTGTCTGCAGGTCACGTCACCCATGTGTTTCTAGTGCTCAGGCAGCATAAAAGGCGGTGACTCTCCAAGCTAAAGCATTTCACCATAATTGATTAATCTTTTGGCACAGACCTCTTTAAGTGTTTTATTCTCTGGGTGCTATTTTTCACATTTTGTCTCCTTATTAAAAGCTGCAGTCATCCAATCAGCTCTCAGAAGCAATGACCTATGACTCATGTAACCATTGACAGACTGTTTTGGAACAATTCACAAAAAGCTGAAATGCATTAAACTATTCAGCTAATACATAAATAGAATACGGGGTCAGTTTGCAAGCCATTTGTTAATAGACTAAAGGGCTCCCTTCCCACAAAAATAATTTAAAACATGATTTATCCAGCTCCTTCCAGAACAATTCCTTCTTTCCAGAGTCCCCTCGATGTGAGTTACAGATGTAAAGGCTGGCCTGGCTAGAGCTGTCGAGGACAACCTATTTGCAGGTTTTGAATCATTTCTGATTCCTTATATGTTGGCACAAGAGTGGCTGGCTATGGCAATCAATCCTGAAGATAAAATTCTAGAGCATTCTTTATTCCTTCTATCGATGCAGCAGTGGAGCCGCCTAATGTTGAAGTGGTGGGCATTTTCTCTCTATACAGGAGTATCTGAAGATTTGTGGTGATCCTGGCTGAGCAAGCTGACAAAGCAGAGAGGAGGAATATATAGGTGCCAAGTTGGGGGTAGTGTTAAACTTCTATTGATTTTGAACATAATTCCAGGTAATTAACTGATGCCGCCCACTTTGAGTGTACTGTATGACAGCAAATGGTCACTCCCCATTCAACCTCATACCACACAAGGTTTTACAGATTGCCTTCTTTAATGTCTTGGTTGCCCCTTCTTTGGAATAAGTATTTTAATCTATGCTGAAGATATCTGATCACCCTTACGTACCTTTCCATCGAACTCTAATATAGACATTGTCTCATTACTGGTGCAGGTAGCTGGATGTGCCAGAAGACATTACTCTCTGCAAGTCTGGGTTATTGGGACTATCTGATACAGCTGCTGCCAAAACAGAAACCTGCTTATCAGATTTCTGGGCCTGCCTGTGGATCCCCAAGGCTGCCACGCTCCCAGACTCTCCATAGCAGCAGGGCGCTGCCATGCAGCCTAGGCTGGCACCAGCCTCTCCGTGGCCACGCTCATGGTACTGGCACTCTCTTGCTCGCTCATTTACCTCTCCTTGTTCACTTTGCCTCACATTTTCATCCCAAATGGAAGCCAAATAGAACATTGCACCTGCCCATCTGCAGTATGCCCGTTCTTTTAACCCTTGCTGCCCCTTTCCTGCCCTGGCAGCTCTCCCTGACCACAGGCTGCAGAGGAACCCCCCATCCATCAGCAGCTCAGGCTCGGCCGGCTGTGCTGACTCGTGGTTCCTCTCGAATCATCTCCATGCTGGTGAGAGCTGGTGGTCTGCTGGCAGGCTGGGACTGGGGCCATGGGTAACCCAAAGCCAGATGTGGTCAGGTGCAAACTGCAGCGTGCTCCGTAGAGGATGGATGTGACCGGATCAGGGAATACACACGTGGTGTTACATCACTGAGTACAGCTGGGCTTCACTTGCTACATGGTCTTAATTTTGCGTATAATTACATGAATTCTTTCTGGTCTCAAGCAGCTTTTCTTTCAAAGGTCAATCATGTTGTCCAGATATGTTTTTCTAGTGGTTTAATATGATATTACAGAACCATGAAGGATATACTACTGGATTACCTATCAGCATCCATCCTAAATGATCCATATTGTAAAGCAATATATTTTGAAAGGAAATGTAAGTCTAAAAAAAGCAAACAGCTTTTCAAATAAACATTAACTTTTTGTTTTAAAAGGTAAAGGAAGTTATAAAGAGTCATTAATTTTCACACATGGTTGTGCTTTAAAAAGCATCGGAAGGACAGAGCTCGGTTTCACAGCCAGAAGAAAGTCACTGGCATCCTCTATAAATCAATCTTTCCTTTCCCTCACTTTCCTGAGCCAGGTGCTCCAAAGGGTTACCACCAGCAGTTATATCTTTCCAGTGGGGAAAAATAACAGTGCAGGAAACCTTGTGACTTGCAAAAAAGAGAGAATACATAGAACTTTGTGAATTTGAAAACATGTCAGATTACTACGTTTGATTATACATACCTGTAAATATACATATAGTGAATTAATATATGTATTATGTCCATATTATGACCATAGAAACCTGCTATCCTCAAGCTTGTGTAACCTGGTGGGGGTAGAAACAGACATACCCACCACAGCAGCCTGTGTCTTCAGCTTCAGTGTCCTGTTTTGTGGGGAGGTCATAGATTAGGTGTATATAGTTGTGTTCATGATTTCTGTGGGAAAAGAGAGAGGAGGTGGCTAATTTGTTAGCTCATGGCATTCTGCGGGAAGCTAAGCTAGGGCCTAAAAATTATTTCCAAACTGTTGTCATTACCTGTAAGGAAATCTGCAGCAGGGTTTGCTGAAGCTCGGCAGACACAGCAGGAACATGTTTAACGCTGAACTGTCATCAGACCATCACAAAGTGAAGCAACAGTGAGTCCTTTATCTGCACGGGCAGTTAGATAACAGTCTCACAAACGGACGGGCTGGCGAGGGGTGCTTGGAGGCCACGCTGCTTTCTCTTCACACCTGCCCTGTGTGGCATCTGACCAACAGTAGTGAGCTATTAGCAGTTATTGACATTTGTCAGCTCTCTGGTTTTCTGGCAGGAAAACGGAAGCGGCAGCAATCACGCCCAATTTAGTTTCTCATGATGTCAGGGCTTCGCAGACGCATGCACAGCAAGAAGCACCCAGAAAAGGTTTGCAGATGTGCGGCCAGCAGTCAGCGCTGGCAGTGATGCTGCCAATGCTGCACATGGATCAACTGACGATTAAGATATCAAAAGCGATCAGCGGGCGCACTGACAGCCAGCCCAATTGTTTGCACCTGCTCCCCAGCGTGACCCCGGGGTCTGGAATGGATTACCCTGCCTGGTGCTGGACACATTCCACCTCTCCACACCGTGATGGACTCCAGCAACAGCTCTGCTAAGGATCATGTGACTCACTTTACCGTAAGGACCGGGAAAAAGAAGGAGACAATTTGCTGCTAGATTTTCTTTGCCGAAAGATTTCAGTTGCTCTGGTAAGTTAACAAGAACCCTTCGGTTGAAACAAGGAATTATTGCTTCTCCTCTGCAGGATCCAGGTACTGACTGAAAGCTGTACAGTCAGACATCATCCTGACCGCTTAAATCCGGAGAGGGACCAAGGCTTGCTCTCCCATGCATTGAAATTACCTCCTCTTCCTACCATAGCATCTGTAAAGGACCTCGGAGTACTTTGCGGTCAGATGTGCAGCACAGGGGAGTTTCTGACCAGCTGCTCTCAATCACACCAACTCTGGTACAGATGGAAACAAAGCTGGAGCACTCCGGATCTTCTCCTGAAGGGGAGCTCAGAGCCCCAGAATTTCACAGCATTGCAGTTTCCCTGGGCTTGGCATCCAGGGTTAGCCAAACCAGTTAAATCTAAGCTGCCACACTATGTCTGGCCACGCTGCCATCTGCCCCTGGTTGTAATACAGGCACAGGTTTCATACTGGACCAGGGCAAACTGTGAGGGGTCAGGCAGCTGGACACGTGTGCAGGGTTTTTTCAGGAATTGTAGCATGGAATTTTCATCCAGGAATCATGGCTGACATGCCCAGAAGTACATTGTTGGTGGAGTGCTGGTGAGAAGACTGGGTTCAGTGGTCTAAATCATTGTTAAAACCATTTAGAAGGTGGGAGGGTACCTTCAGAGAAAGGCAGTGTCACTTCAGAAATGACTTTCTGTGAGAACAGGCTAAATTTATAAAGAACATTCAGTACAAATAGTCCCACTGTGTGTCATGTACCACATGTAGGAGATGATAGGTGCCAGTTAGTAATAGAGCTTTAGCATGAAGTTGGCACTGAAGAGACATAGACCAGGCCCAAAACATCTCACAGGGAACAGACCATAAGTATCACGTTATTTTCTTGTGCAGCAACAAAGCAAATAACTTCATGGAATTTTTAATAACTTGTATTTTTTCTGCTACATGATGTTGCCACCTGTCACAGACTTGTGCATGTGTATAATTAGTTATTGCTTCATTTTAGGAGGTGTGATTTGCCTGAAATAAAATAAAGTTCCCACCTTAGGGCATTTGAGGTTTTGCTTTATCAGTACATTTATCTTACTGCGATGAACACACATTTCTGTTCCGTGGAGATAGCCAAGAAAGCCAACCCTGTGTTCAGAGCTTTGGGCTGCTTGTTCTGGGCACGTGTGGTTCGGAAGATGCCACATAGAAAACTGAAAAATGTTCTCCTCAATAAAAACATCAGAATATCAGTAAATAGAAACAGCAAAGTAGTATATATAGCTTTTTTCACATTTATCTATTTTCTAATAAAATAACATCATTTTTTGTGTGTATTTTTTCTGACCTATTGATTTTTGTGTGTATTAAAACAAAGCCCATATTTTAAAGGACATTACAAAGGGTGTCATTTAAAGATCTCTCAAATCCAAACCAAATTCCTTTAGCATGTATGGTATCGCAACATCTAGCCCTTGGCCCTTAGGAATAAAATAGGCCAGTAGGAAACTTCTATAGGGTTTTCTTTAAAAAAAAAGATCCTCATTTATATGCAACTGCAGCTGATTGTTACCCAAAGTCTTTATTTTACAAACATTAGTAAAGTAAGTGAGTCACAGAAATGGAACAGACATTAACTGAAGTACATGGTCAGATTACACAGATAAAGTGACATGTAAGAAGGCCTCAGACTACTGGGCCATAGTTCTAGGAAATATTTCTTTACAATTTAGAAAGATGAACCCACTATTAGTGTATAAAGAATTCCCTTATGCCAGGCCACAGGTAAAACAGAAAGAAAAATGCACTATTCAAGCTGAAATACGTTTATTTGTACCTTAAGTATTAGACTCGGTTATGGGCCACCAGCTCTCCTACAGGCAAAGTGAGTGGTGAAGTCAATGACTTTAGAGGTTTAAGAGAGTAAAAGCTTTACTTTTTTTTTTTTTTTAATTGCATATGTATATTACAAATGTTGATGGAAAATGGATGATCCTCTTCACAGAGAAATGCACTGGACAGCATCAGAGTCTCCCTTACAGATGTGACCTACAGAACATTTTCTTACCTTGACAGGGGAAGGGAATAATGCAGAGCTGACAAGAACAAATTCTTTTTTAAGAGCTGATGTGGGCTGTTTAGCAGATCAAAGTATTTGCAATGCATAAAGCACTTACTGGTCCTTTATATTCAGAAATGACATGTTATTCACTATAATTATTATTAATAATTCACAGAATCAAGATCTTTCCCATTAGTTTAATTTCTGAGGTGTAACAGAAGGTACCACACCATGCCAGTAAACTGGCACAGCTCAGCAGTGCAGCCAATAGCTGAAGCATAACCTGATGGAATGACATAAAACCTGGCAGAAAGGGAAAAGAATATCAAGAAACAACTATTTTGTGAGATCTGTGCAGGAGACCCTGGGGTTCAAGGGCTCCACTTGAATCCTGGGTAAGCTCTTGCCTTTCAGGACATGTTTTGAAGTTCAGCTGTGTGTTGTGTGTGTACACCCATGTACCTCTGTCTGCTTTAAACCTGCCGTCTACTAACTCGGTGCAATGCCTCTTAGGCTGTGGTTAGGGAGGGACACATGCAGTGGGTCTGTGTCTGTCATGCCACTCTTCCTTTTGCAGACCTCTACCACAGCCTCCCTCAGATGTCTCCTCCAGAGCAGAACTTGCTGCCTTTCATCTAAGAGTACACTGAGTCACTGCCATGGTTTGTCTGGGATGGAATCCTGGGCCAGCCATGGTCTGCAGTTTGGAGTCAGCCAGGGCAGCTGCCCCAAGTTGGCTCCAGGTGCTCCCAACACCAGTACCATCACACCCAGTATAAAGGGGGAAGGTTGAACCTAGTGATTTTTCTTCTCTTGTTCCCAAGGATCTTCTTCTGTTTGTTGTGACCACTGTACATTCACTGGGGTAAATATAACCTTGTTTATTTTATATTGACATTGGTGTTAGTTTGTCTGTTCCCTTAAATCCATTTCCAAACCTGCAGGTGTCCTGCTTTTCCTGATCCCCCTTCTCTGCTGGGGAGGGGTCATCGGGTGATAGAGCAACTGCTGTAGTTCAGCCCCAGATAAGAGCTAAATGTAGACAGTGATGCTTGTCTGGATGCAGAGCCCGGGGAACTTCTTTGCTGTGAAAATGACTTTTTAGTCCTAACTTCTGCTTCCATTGCTCCTGTTTATGTGAATGTTAGGTTCCTTATCTGAAGTAGAGTAATTGTCTTTTGAGCCATGGCTTCTCTTGCTCTTCCCCATCGCCTCTCATCTCAGGGTTTTCTTTTGCTGACTGTGCACAGAAAGGGTAGGTGATATCTCCCAGGAATGTGCCCAGAAGCATCCTGACACAAATGCAGAATATTTTCACCTTGCACAGACAAAGCTAGAGATGGGTTTCTGCCCTTCGCAGAAGGTAAGAGTTGAAAGAAATCTAAGAAGACAAATTTTCCAAAAATTGCTGTTGCCAAATTTAATGTTTAAAGACATTTTGTTTTTATAAATTACACTTTAGTTATATAGTGGTTGTAACACTCATTTGCTTATGTATGTACACTTTCTAAAGAATATATGAAAAAAAAAAATGTCAACCATGTCCACAAACTACAGTGTTACAAACAGTTGTGGAAATGTTGCTGAAACCACGGTCCTGCAAAATCTGTGTTTTCCTTTTGAACCCCTGAACCCTCGGACCTTAACAGAAAGTAAATGGGAATGAATATAGTTTTCTAAAATGAGACTCAGACTATGTCTGAATGGAGTTCCCCTCACTGCAGCTGGATATCTATTTCATAGGTGAGGAACTGAGGCAGAAAAAGAGCAAATGAGTTCTGGAGGTCACCCAGGCCAGGCAGAGCAGCAGGCGTGGAAGGGGGCTCACATGTCCGGGCTCAGGTTGATGCTGAGCATGGGACCGTGCTGCTGCTTCCCCGCGTCAGGGCTAATTTCATCTACAGTATCGCTAACAAACGAGACAAAGACCTTTCAAAAGGTTGATTATTTCTCTGCAGTCCTATTCAAACTCGCTTTGTGAGTGCAATCTTGTGATTGCGAACACTCGCAGCACTTCACTTCTGACAAAAAAAAAATGTTGTTTCCCTCGGGGCTAGTTAAGCAGAAAGAGAACTGTCTGGCGGTGTTAGGAAACAGTCTGTCTTAGTCAAATGAATCACTCCTACACGGCCATAAGCAGTACAGATGTGTTGTAATCACTGGTTAATAATTGCTCTCAGATCAAATAGTGTTCAAGAGATTACCACATCTGTACATTGCTCTAAATAAAAGTACAGGACATTTTGTACAGCCTGATTGAGAAAAGCAGGCTGTTATTTATAGGGACAGCAACTTTGTGTTGTATTACTGATGCACAGTGAGGCAGAATCTGTATTTTAAGCATAAGAGGAATATAAATCATCTCGGTGCTCTTGTGATTGTGATCTTACTATCTAAGCTTTCCTTCAACATGGTCTTTGATTTAAAAAGCACCTGTAAAGTTGTTTGTGCTTTTTGTGGATCCTCCCCCCTTTCCTCCTGGATGATGTTTATCACTCTGCACACGTGTGCTATGAGCAGCAGTTGAATTATTTCCCGTTTGTCTGAAAGTGTCTCATCATAGTCCAGAATCAAATTAAGCTAACAGCATACGCTCATTTCTGTGAGAGTCATGGTGAGTTTGGGGACTCACCAGCTACAAAAGCATCCAGAAATCACCAGAGGAGCAGCAGGTTTCATCTCTGTGACCGTTTGCTTTGTTTTTCTTCCCCTTTCTCCCCCTGCTCTTTAGAAACAGGTGGTATTTATCCGAGCAGCCTGCGCTGGGCAGCTGGCTGGTGGGTCCCTCCAGCTGGACATCTCCTCTACATTCAGCTCAACCACACCTGCTTCAGATAGCAAACAAGAAGTGTTTTTATCTTCTGTATCTGGAGGAAAAGGGGGGGCTTAGAGGAGATGAGGTGAGATGGGGGAGGAAGAGGAGGATGAAAAATCCTGGACCAATCATGCCTCTTTCAGCTGTAATATTTTGTGATGTTTGCAGGGCCCATCTGGTCTTGTACCAGAGAAAAAAAGAGTGAAGTTCAAGGGCTTTTTCTTTTGCTCTCTTATGCTACTCTCCAACACAGTTATTTCATTATCTCTTGCTATCATTTGATCACATTTATCTTCCATTAAAACTTCCTTTCCCTTGAAGTAGACAGTGACAGGAGAATGCCTGCCTTTCCAGGCTTTTATTGTTTGGAATTAAGAAATGGTAGAATAGGCTCATGAAAGATTAATGACTTCCTGTAAGCATCTTTGTACCTGAGGACAAGCAATTACAAAAATATGTCCAAAAGAAAACAAGAAAGGATATTAGTCTGTTTGGCCAGGTATTTCTTGGCAGACGGCAAGCTTTGCTTGTTGCACTGCCAGCGCATTTAGAGCTGAGGCAACTTCTGTCTTGACCCCATGGATCATATTTTTTTCGTACATGAATAGCAATGTTGTCCTTGCAAGAAAAACTGACACTCTACAGGTATTTGCCTTGGTGCTTTATTGTACTTAAGTTCCTTTTTATGTGCCAGTACCTGTAATATCATCACAACAAACCAAGACGAGCAAAAGCAGCTTAAGTAGAAGTGCATTATTTCCTTTTATTCAACCAGCTTCTTAAGTAAAAAAATAACCTGCACTTAATGCTCTGTAGACACTGGTAGTAAAACTATTTTTTTTGTTTAGAGGGATGAGTTTTTGTTTTGGTCCATTGCCCTGCTGTGGTATTACTAAAATCTGAGACTGAAAGGGGACTGTCTTTGAAAACACAGCAGGTGCGTGGGGACATGTCAGCTTCTGAAACTCTAAAGAAATAATAGCTACCCTGCCATGGTCACATAAGGGTACTTACCCTTTGTTGGGAACTTCTTGGGAGATTTTCTTCTTAGCTGTGAAGGTTACATTTGATGGGCTCACTGTATGTTAAAAAAAAAAAGGCATAAATCTATTTTCACAAGTAAGTGACACTTCATCTTACACTATTAAACCTGCCTAGAGCTGACCAGGGGGACTGTTGTGCCCTGCTGAAAGTGACAGGCATAAACAAGGCAAAAAGAGTGAATGGTAGAGAAACTACAATAATGGGGAAAGGGGAGGGGGAAATCCTTATGAATGCTGAAATGTGTGAAGATTAAACCACAATTTTGACCCTAGTTATGCAACAATTATTTTGACCACTAGTAATTCCTACATAGGATGGCCTTACAAGAACCTGCCATTGTTCCTAGCTGGGTTAGCTGCTTTTCCCCCTTCCTGTTTTCTGCAATGAAGTGATGTGAACAGGAACCCATTTTGCTTAGAATGAGATGGTGCAGTCACCACCCGTGTGTCAGCACAGAAAGCTCCAGATAACTTGCTTACTGTGTTTTGTTTCGCAGTATCGAATCTGCTTTTACTGCTCCCTGCTCATTGCAGTTATCATGACTTTCACAACAGTTTAGGTTTTTTTTATACTTGTTACTGTCAGAGAAAACTCTAAACCAGTAAATTCTTTTCCTCTGGAGTTCAAATCCTATTGTCTGAAGAGCTACAATGATACCAGATGGGATAATTTTCCATACAGCTTTTGGTGTATCAAAAATCTCCTGTGACTGTGGGCACAGGAGTGAAATGCAGCACACACAGCAAACATGAGGAACTGCTCCTCTTCACCTGAGATCATTCCAAGAGAGCTGGGACAAGCCTGAGCTGGTTATTCTTTTATCTATTTTGATGTTAGGTGAAAGGAAGATTAGCATGACCATAAATATATTTAAAATGTGAATGTTTAGAGTTGCTGTTTGCAGAGAGAGCATGAAGGTGTCTTCAGTTTCTAGTTTCTACACACAGAAGTGTGACACGCTCCAATGTAGCCCCGATTGACTGGGATACTCACACTGAGCCTTAACTGACTGTGTGTAGGTCTTTCAACAATGGGGTTTAACATTCTGACCTAACATTTAATGTATTAATCCTAATTTTATGCTGATACTAAGACTTTCTGCTGTATTAAATCAACCTAGGTTAATTCTGAATTACATCTCTCCCACCCACTATCAATAGGTCCACTGTTTGGTTCCCCAGGACTGACCACCCACTTTTATGAGAATCTGCAGCGAATTAGAAAATCTGTCATTGCTGGAGGAGCCGGACAGCAGGGATATGTGCTGTCATTCCTTCCACACAACACACGCCCTTTGTCTGCTATCTCTTAAACTAACCTGACATAATTTAGCCTCCTGGTCAATGGTATCTTTATTCTCTCCTAAGGAATGCTTCGTTCACCAGCGTTATTAAGAAATTTCTGGACAATGTTTAGTGGCTGTGCAATCATCCAAGGTTCTATTAAAAAGCCATCTGGGTAATTAATAGCACATTTGTTCTCAGCGTCCTCCCAATTTGTCCATTAGTGGAATAAAAGTGCAGGACAAAGGCTAATGTGGTTCAGTTATATTTTACAAGAATTCTTCAGGAAGTTGAAAACACATGATAGTTTTCCAAAGATACGTATGTTTATGGGCACTCTACGAGAGCAGCAAAGCAGCACAAGCCAGGGGCTCTCAGTGAGGGCTCTGCCCTGTCGACAGAGGGTTGACCATTGCCTGCGTCCGTTGAGGCTCTCCGTCCCGAGGAGGGGAGCTGTGGGAATGGCCTCCTGTTCAGTTACAGCTGATAAAACCGGTTCCAAGAGCCACGTCAGGGCACTACATCAAAAACAGCACGAATTACTTTTATACTCCTTCACCTGATGTTCGAAGGCTTTTCTGAGGTTGATTTTTAATGTCTTCTCCTGAAAGTAAGATTACAGCCTCAGGCTGTGCTCTCTGAGGTTGTTTTATTCTTTCAATCACTCTTTCTTTTTCTTGTCCCTTGAAAGCACCTGAAGAAGAAACACTTTAAGATTACTCCTGTAAGGAAGTTTATTACTATTATTTTGTGCCTGTTGGTGTGGAGAAAAGCCAAGTCTTCATCTTCTAAATTACAGTGGAAGGAGATATTGCTAAACAGCTACACTTCAGCAGCAGGGATCTCTCTTGTACCACAGACAATTGAAACTAATGTTTGTCTGTAGTCAGTTATAATTGGGTGTAGGGCCAGAGCTGGTGTAAACTCAGTGATGAGCTCAATAGGACTATGATGATTTACACCATAAGTGGATCTGGCCTCTTGAGAAAAACAGCTTGATATTCATCAGCCAGTCAGAATTTTCATATAAACTACACTGATGAAAAGTCGGATTGTGGATGAAACGTGATTTTTTCATTAAAAAAGCATCCGCTTTCTGTGGAAATTTTTGTTTCTTGGGGTTGAAAAATGAAATTTCTGAAAGCCAAGACTTATTTATTTGTCTATATTGCCTCAGAGAGTCACGGAGATTAAATTTCTGTTGTTTTGTTTGTCTTAGTGGGCTGTGCACTGCGGGGAAAATGAAGCTCCTCAGTGAATCATGACACAACACTGTCATGGTTCACCATCTCATGGAGACGGCAGCGCAGATTTGGGGAGCCCATCTTGACAGCGTTTTGTGTCCGTGCTGTACACACGTACGCCCGTGTGCAGAGCACTGTGGCAGCCTTTTGGAAACTACCAGCCTCCACTTTCCTTGATTTTGCTTTCAGTTTTCTGGAGGTGAGGGTGGTGGTTTGATTTTTGGGGTTTGGGGTTTATTTTGTTACCTTTCCTGGTAGGTAGAGCTGCTTACTGTCATTTGGGCTTTCTTGGATCACACTTGGCTTTCTTACTGGTTCTTTGTTGGTCGTACTGACAGCAACTCTCCATCAATAACAAGCAGTGTATGAAATCACAGTTTTCACCATATCTGGTGAATTGTTGCAGCTAATGGGATTTCCACCTGGATGACAAGGAGTCTTGCTCTATAATTTTTTTTCTCCAAACTGCAAACAGAGCTTTTGAGTAGTATGATTTTGTTTGCAAAACAATTTTCCATTGAAAAATGGAAATACACTCCTGTTTTCTATTCGGCTCTAGTCTATGAGATAGAAGACTGAGTCCCATAGACAGTTTTTTCCCACCTTCAGGGAGAGTGTTGGGATTTCAGCCTGGATTTCAGCCAAAACAAAGAGACTGTAGAGCCCAGGAGAAACACAGCACACACACAGTGGGTTTTTAATTTGCTTTGCACTCCAAAGTTCTGGCCCCCCCAACTTGGGTGAAGGAGCTCTTTCCACAGCAGTGTAAATATTTGTTGACACTTCACAGCCTCAAGTGCCTGTAAGAACATCGTGTGTATGAAGTAAGTGGTCTGTAAATACTTGCGGGACCCAAGGTTGCTGTTTCTGACTGTGCAGCACCTATATTTAAATTTTGTTTTCATGCTGTAGGCCTACCAGCTTAAGTAGTGCTCTTAGGAAAGGTCACCAAAGCCCTTCAAGTTTTTAATTCTTAGAGTAATCTCATTACAAGTAACAATGTGCTTGAAATTCCTCAGATTCAGTTGAGCCTGCTGAAGCCACACCAGGCTCACCAGCCTGTTTCTGCGCGGCACAGCTTCTCCTACACAGGAAGTTCCTTAGTGTCTTGGTTCTGTACGTCACACTGACACATCCCTTCGTGCCACGCTCTGTAATATCTCTCTTGCCTGTGCTGTAGAAAGCAGAGCAACTCACCTCACGCACGGCCCTGGGAACTCCCTGGTGTGAAAGCAGAGGAGCCGGGGACCATTGCGCTGTTTCATACAGCCCAGGTGCAACTGGCCTGCAAGACCATGTGGAGGAAGAAAGGACAACGGTACCAAGGAATTGGTTTAGAAGTCTGAAATCACTCTGGTGGAAGGCGCATGTGATAGAGAACGTTCAAAAAGATTTCCCTGCCAGTACTCCTGCTCACAGCTCCCTCAGCTCTCGGCCACCACGTTCACAGCCTCAGGACCCTTCAGGACAGTGTCCCTAGAGATGCCAGTGACACTTGCTCGTGTGCCCCTCGATGTCTACGTTGGCTTGTATGAGAGAAGCCCATTGCCCTAGATAATATTTAGGTTCATCTCTATGGGTGCTACTGGTGTAAAACTCCCCTGATCTCTGAACCCCTAAGTGGTGCTGGTTGTACCTGGTGCTGACACAAAGGAACTGGACCCATTTTGTCCAAGGTTTTCCATGCTATTATTTTTGTCCACGCTTTCCCTTGGGTTTCCCTTCTCTCCCGGGAAGGTTTCCCTCCAGGGATTTACAGAAATGTTTTCTCATAGGGCTCAACTGAGCTACAAGCAATAATTTTAAGATTTGTTTTAGACTATTGTTCAAAGTGTACTGATGTTTAAGCATTAGCTTGCTCTACAAGCTCAGACAGAAGACATTTTACAGAACCTGGCATTCCTCCGGGTCAGAGGCGAGGCGGGCTGTGTTCCAGCGAGGAGAGGGGCATTTCTTGTATGTCTTGGCTGAGCTACCTTGAAGAAATTGGCTTGTTGGCATCTGAGTTTTTTTACTGAACTCAGGAATCCTCTTTTAATTTCATGGGCACGTTAGGTACAAGAGAAAAATGACTGGTTTTGGCAGATGGCATAGTAGGAAGTTTTTATTCTGTGCCCACAGTGGTTTAGTTGCACCATCCTTTTTCACAACAATATTGACTGTTGTGTCTTTTGTTGTCTGTGAGGCTGCCTGTACACTGCAAGAGCACCAACTGACACTAGGCTACTTACACAGGGTATTTTTGTCCCATTGACTTTCTGATAAATGAAGGCTGCCTTCTATAAAACTTAAAAGCAGAGCAAGCTGAACTGTTTCTGACCTGTACTTGACCTGTGCAGCTTCATCTGCTCCTGAAAGACTTTTCAACAGCAAGCTCACAAAACTCTTGGTTTTTTTGCATTGGATAAAGCCATTAGGCTCATGGGTTTGTGTTGTGTCTCGCCCCCCCCCCCCCCCCCCCCCATTTTAGCTTAATTGATCTTTGTGTTTCACTGTTTCTGCTTGCT
>WUAM01000273.1:291498-313673 GCA_024336885.1 Actenoides hombroni | reverse complement strand
CATTGATTTTCTGTCCATAGGATGAATCATAATTCATTTTTCTCAATAAGATATGTCTTTTTGTGTAAAAAAAAAAAAAAGAATGGAAATTTATGTGTTTTTTATTTTATGCAGGTAATTAAAAATTAGTTCAGATAGATTATATGAGGTCACTAGGGGAAATATCTCTCTTACACAGTGATTCTAGTGCCACCAGTGCAATTAATGTTATACTGAAACACAGCATAGGCACAGTCATCATCCATGATGATGTCATCAAGCAGGTCTCAGTAGGTATAGCGTGAGGTTTTCAGTGGTGTGTGGAGAAGGAAGGTATTATGTCTCTGTCCTGCTCACTGGCCAAAGCTTTCAATTTTTTTCCTGTGTTCCATAAAGATTGTTGGCAGAAAATGAAGGAGTACAGGGAAACCTGTATCTCTGGATTCTGCAATGATAACTGAGTTAGATTTGCAAATAGCAAACAGATGATGATGATGAAGGCTGATAATGAAGGCCAACTGAAAAGTGCAAAGATTAAATAATAATGTGTCTGGAAGTCATACATTGTAATTAATCTTCTTGTCCTATTCATTCAGACTCCTTCTACTGAAGGGCCTTTGCCAGAATGTAGTAATCAAGGAAGGGACACAGCTAATGCCCCGTATCCCTGCAGATTAGTTTCCTGATTAAAAGTTTACATTTTCAACCTGACCTCTTCTAGGGCCAAGTCATTAAAAACACTTTATAGCACTAGTTATTTCTGGTTTACAATGCACTACAGTTTATAATGTCACTGGTTCAACTGTTAAAAAAAGTATGTTATACTCAAAGCAGTTATATGAAAAACATTTAAAGATATTCAGATGTTTTTCTGGGTTTGAGAGTTCATATGTGGTCTTATCTCTGATTTTGGTTTTTTAAGTCTGAAGAATTCAGATTTCATTGCATCTATCAAAACATGCGCCTCCCGTTCAGCTGTTCATTGCAGACTTCGTAGTCTTGTGTGTGAGGTTTCCCTTAATAGTTTGTTCAAACTTTGTATAAATCACTCAAAAAGTAAGTTGGATCTTGGTAACTGAGCCGCAGAAGCAAGCCACAGCTCTGTGTATGTGCAATTAAAACCAAAGTTTCAAAGAAAAAAGCTTAACTGCAGCTAGGAAAGTAAAAAGATAACTTGTATACCCGAGGAAGTTTATTTTCTGTAGTTAAAGTGCTTCAGAAATCCAATTATAGCTAGAATATGGAATTGAGTAGTCTGCATATGAATCTAAATCTTGGGGTAGAAATCCTCATTTTCTGCTGTGCCCTGAAAAGTATACATACCTGTTTGAAGCATCAGCAGAGATTACCATTGTACGTTGGACCACTTGTAACATAACTCGCTAACGTAATGTAAATCACAGAGGTAATGTCTCTGGCTGTGCCTATCACCATCATTCAGTCAGAAGTATTTCAATGGACTAAATGGGCCCTTTATGTGTGACGTTCTGGAGAATTACCAATCAGTCAAGCTTAACCTTTGGGCCTCAGAAAGATACAGAAATACCCTCTTACACAAAACAAAATTGCAAGCAATAAAGTAATGAGAAGTATTAATTAAAAAAAAAAATAATAACATGATGAGGAGCAGTTGGAACAGATTGCCAAAAGCAGATTGAGCCAAAACCAGCTCCAAATCTAGTTTTTTTCCATGCTGAATAAGTAGTGTGATGGATAGGCAGGAAACAATACTAGTGACATATTTTGCCTCTAGGAAAGTTTTAAGAAATACACTCTTCATGTGCTGTATTCCATAAAGAATGGGAAAATAGTATTTTGACTTCCCTAGGTCAAAGTGAGGTCAAGATCAGTAGATGCAGAATTACTTGAAAGCCTGTACCACAACAGCAGTTATTTCTGATTTTCTGTTATGTACACGAGTAGGATCCTGGAGGGATGTCTTCAGCCAGGCTCACTCGACACTTTCGGCATAGACTGGGCCAGTAAATTAGAGAACTTGTTTACAAAACATGCAAAAAGCAGAAGCCTGTGCTGGGTTACTTGCAGGCTAGAAGAAAGGATCAGCATTTAAAATGCCTTTGAAAAGTTGAGAAAGTCAGAAATCAGTTAACTGGGTTGATTGAATTCCGTAGAGAAAAATGCAAAGGGAAGTAAAAATAAGATCTCTTCAATGTGCAGAATAATTGGTTGAGAAAATAATAAACAAGTAAACAAAATAGGAGCCCAAGGCAATTGTGGTTCTGGTTTTTAGTGTCCCCCTCAATATTTTGAGACCCTTCCATTTCTGTGTTACGCAGTTACAGAGATGGACTCCATTCAATTTAAAGCAGCATTTATCATGTTTTCCTTCTTCACACTTTCTGAGCTGGCGATTCGGGAAGCTGGGGCAGGTCCAGGCATGCATTAGAGTTAATGGATGTTTACATAAGGGGCAATGTCTTTGCACATGAGGTATTCAAAACCAGATGCAATCAGAAAAAGGGCCTCAGTGGTGCTAAGGGAATTTGGATGCATGTCTGTGTCCTATAAAAGCATCCAGATCTTCCCTAACAAGCCCAAGCCATGAGCAAGAGCTGCTATTCAGCCATATACCTGTCCGTTAAGTGCTGAAGTTGCTACCTTGCCCGTGTTGCTGCAGGTTTTGGTACACATTCAGGACACAAGAACATCATTCTCAGTGGACAGCCTGATGCACAGAGAGTCAGGTTGTTGCAAAGCTCATCTTTATTTACTCCTGTGGAGTTATGGAGGGGTGGACTAAGGTGTCTGCTTAGAGTTTCTGCAGACATCAGAAGCGTGGCTGCTGTTCAGTGTGTGGGCACTGCGGTGGGGGCTGCCAGGTGGGTGGACAAGTCATGGGCCACATGAATTCAGTTCAGAAGTGCCCATGAGATGTGTCGATAGGAACTGCAGAAGCATGCAAATCACCACGTTGCCAGCATGTCTCTGGTTGCTGTCTCTGGGTGTTCATGTACATGGACTCCAGTCCAGTTGTACTCTAGTACAATGAGCCTGAATTTTTTTGAGGATGAAGGAAGGTATTTGTTCGGTACTGGGTCTGACATTTGGCTTGAAGTCCTCAGGGCAGTCCTGGGAGAAATTTTTCTGAATTATGGGTTATGTGATGAAGACCATGTAACTCCTTAATACCTAATTTGTGATGGTGGAGAACACAGGGTAAATAACACAAAAGAAACACAACTGTGACCTGATTCTTAAACTGATCTCTGTGCCTGTTGTCGCTGCATATCCTGATGGATGGACAAAAGCAGCCTTGTCCAATTTGGTTCTGATAAAGGAAGCACACAATATAGCATTTGTGTGGCTGCAGCTATACTAGGCTTTGATTTCTAATTTTACTTAGTTTGTCACCTTTTTTAAATTAAAAAAACCAAGAGCAACAATGAGAAAGATAGCATGTGGCATTTTATTTTAATGGTGCTAATGTCTTTTTCAGTGAAGTTAGTAATGTCACTAATAATGAAAACCTCATCAGTATCCATTAGAGCAGTATCCAGATCAAAGTATTAATTGAATAATCAATTGCCAGAGAATGCACATTCATTTTCTAGCAAAACATTCTGCTTCCCCTCTGCCTTATTCAGACTGTAAAGTAACAAATGCATGGACAAAATGTTTGATTGTGGTGGCTATTTGTCACTCAGCTCATTTTGATTCAAAAATGAAAATTGCAATGTCACTTCATTAACTTATAGCTTGTTCTGGGATAGCCTAATGCCAGCTACTGGCGTCATCTTGTATTTGTGAGTCTCTGAAAGGGTAGATCAGGTCTCTTGCAATATCTGAAAGAGTTTCCATCCCTTTGATTCCATTCCTTTCTTTTTTTTCTTTTTTTTTTTTTATTTTTTTCATGCTGAAGTCCAGGTGTCGTTCTCCGAGCAGCCGGAAGAAGCTGTTCAGTGCAGGCGTATCTGGCTCACAGTCACCCTGCTGTCTACATGTCTGGCACAACCCTCTCCTCTCCCACACACTCCATGATCAACGGCCTCTCACACAAAAATCCCAATGCTTTAAAAGCTTTAAAAACTGCCATGCACGCTTGAGAGAGATCAGGAGTCACCAAGAGTTTTGTCCATGCACCAGGCTGTTCTTACCGGAAAGGAATTTGTCCAGTGAAGTTATCTGTGAAGATCATTTCCGAGGATAATTCCTCAGAGCTGCCCCCATTCCCAGGGAAATACAAGCTCTCTTTCCCCTGTTAATCCTCAGTAGTCTCTGCCAATCTTATTTGGGCAAAAAGTCTTTAAAATTTAGTCACAGGGCCTAACTTGGTCCCTTTCCCAAAGATTTTGTGTTCAGGTACCAAGTGGTGCCTCTGCTATTGGTGGTTAATTTTATCAACACAGCACTGGCACAGCTGTACCCCGAAGTCTTGTTTTCTCTCCACATACCTGATTAAGCATTTAACCACAAACGGTAATTGCTCACATTAATGCACTAGGCAGAATCCTTAATGGAATGTTAAATAGATTCCTATGGCAAATTACACTTTACTGTGGTGAAAAAAGATGAAGTAATAAAGATTTGTGAACAAAATAATGAGTAATTTGGGGGAGACAAAATAAGATGCTGTAGTTATACAGGGGTCTGCTTTACAAATCATCTTTGTACATCCTAGGCTAATCTTGTCTTTCAGCGCCTTTCAAGATTTACCTTTTAGCAATTTTTTGAGTTTTACCATTTACTTTCATTTTTTCCAAGCTTTGCCTTATAATTTCCAGATGGGTCCCCACAGTCACTCCAAGTCTTCAAAATCATGTTTCTTACGTCTTCCACATCCCAACCCCTTCAAAATGGTAAGCATGGTTTTGCATAAAACAGATGCTTCTCTTTAAAAAAAGAGTTTGTTACAAGAGAATAGACTTCAGGAACGAGGGAAGTGGGTAAGTTGTGCAATTACCAGAAAATACATGCTCCAGTGCAACTGGAAAGCACCATCTGGGACGTTTCAGACTGTAACAGCTCTGCAGAAATCCACTTGTTGAAAGAAACAGACACTGCCAGGGCATTTAATCATCTCACTTTCTTGTATAAAAGGAAATCCCTGGACTCCTTTAGAATATCGGCTTTGGGTATAATTGGCCTGGTGATGATAACGTGCTTCACAAAGAGTGGTGGGGGTTTTTTTAAAGATTCCAAGTATCTGAGAAACACATTTATCAGCTGATGTTATCTCCTGCCACTGTCACCCAGGGATTTCAGCAAAAAGGACCTGCAGAGACAATTTCTCCTTAGCTACCCTGAGAACCAACAAAGACAAAGCCCAAGGCCAATCACAGTGTCTTTAAGATGCACCAGAAAGTTTAGTTGGAGCCATGTTTCTGATTTTGGACTGTGATGGAACTGCAGAGTCCTCCTGATCACCCACCACAACCACAAGCTATGTGACCTCACGCACATGGAACAAACTTCAGCAGATACACTCGTATCTTCACAGTGAAATGGCATTGCAACACTCACTGATCAGGTGTCAGCCCAGTGTTCCCCCTGCACCATTTTGAAGGAAAAGTCATTGTCCTATGAATGTTTTAATTTTTTTTAGTTGAAAAACCAGTCAATAAGTCTGCATCACAAGCTACTGATGGTGGGCTTTGCTCAGCCATGTGTATCTGTGGCCATCTTGGCTCTTCTGCTGCTGCAAACAGAAAGACCAGGAAAATCTGACTGTGATGCTGCATCAGGGACTTTGTACACTCATTTTAGCCTTAGTATTTCTTTCTCACTTGTACTGAAAACAGTAGGTCTTGAAATTCTTATTTACCAGCAAGTCCTGTTTCACCATATTGCAACTAGAAGATGCTGTTTTTCATAGTCTAGTTGTTCCTAAGGCCTGGAGCCCCACCAGAGCCGTAAGTGCTATGATGATGTTTCATTGCCGTGTAGCGTGGAGCAGGGGCTGACTGTGCACAGATGTTTGAGAGGCTGGACAGTAGAAAATGCTGAAGCTGATACAGCCTATGTCCTTACACTGTACTGAAGGCAGATACAATCTAAAGCTGATTCAAAAGTTATGTGACTGTTGGGTTCTCCTAATATGTCCCACAGACAGCTGATTGTGGCATTGTGCTCACATGGCCCTGTGGAAAGCTTATTTTCCCCATTGTATCCTGTAGACATCTATATTGTTATGGTGGCAAAACTTGTAAGGGCAGAGGCATAGGCCAACCTAATGTTGTACTCACACATTATCAATACCCTTCCAGAAAAACCTTCCTCGGATGTCAAAAATGATTCATGGAGT
This sequence comes from Actenoides hombroni, assembly GCA_024336885.1. Classification (NCBI taxonomy): domain Eukaryota; kingdom Metazoa; phylum Chordata; class Aves; order Coraciiformes; family Alcedinidae; genus Actenoides; species Actenoides hombroni. The sequence continues at coordinate 307,432 of WUAM01000273.1, read as the reverse complement.
AAGTTGTGATGCTCCCACTCCTGTGTCATGCTTTTGGACATCCAGATGCTGAGTAGGTAAAACCTGTTTGTTCTAAGAAACTTCAAAACCTGAACTGGTGGCAGAAATTAGTCAGTGACAAAACCGACCTAACGCATACCAGAGGAAGCACCTATCACAGGCACAGGCTTTTTGACAAGAACATTGTCTTGTTCCTCAGAACAAACTTCTTGACCAGTGCGTGAAGACATGAGAACCTGTTTGGAATGTGTGGAGTGTATCAAAATATACCGCTATAAACCAAGGTCTAAGACTCCTATTGCGTTACTGTGCAGAAAGAACAGTATCCAGCCGGCTCACTAACACTGTTAGTGACTGAATGCAAAAGGGAATTCACACAACTGGCTTGGGCAGCCTGAGTCCCTGTTTTCAGGAGTCAGACAGGAATCTAAAGCACACAAGCAGTTATAGCAAAGGCAGCGTGTTACACAAGGTCTGTCTTTGTTCCAAGCGCAAGCCAGTCATACTGGAACCTGAAATTTTGCCATCAGCATGACTTTAGTCAAACCAGCAGATGTCAATCAGCTGGCACTGCTTTGTTCACATGGAATGCTGTGTGCTGCTTCTGTGGAAGAGGAGCTAAAAAAGCAAAGCACAGGCGTCCTAAGCTCCAGGCCCTGGACCAGATGATGAACCATGCTGGAGCTGCTTGTTTGCATGTTTCACTGCAAAGTGTTCAGAAATGGACGTGTCTCCCTTCTGCTTATTGTACAAGCCGTGCTGTTGTGTGATGGCTCTCACAGCACCATCTCACCAAAGATCAAGACCTAGTCCAAAATGTATTCTACTTTTTCTAAGCAGAGCTCATTTTACTGGTGTGTGTAAAACTGCACACTTCCTTAGAAGCCAATAAATATTTAGTATTGTAAGTCAAACGAAGTAATATTCCTAATTAGGACTCTCTTCCTACTGTGGGACTTTTGAAAAACAGCTAGAACTTTAGCTACTCAACACCATTGAAACAGAAAGAAATTTTTATTAAAAGCTTTTGCTTGATTTGGAAAAAAAGGAACCTGTGTGTCAGAGTAGGAGATTAGAGGAGAGTCCTTCTTTTTGGCAACAGTTATAATTGTCTTTGGCAAAAACAATACTTTTCTGTTACTACTGTATTTCTTCTTTTTTTGAATTTTGTATACCATTACTTATTGCTATAGAAGAAGAGACAGAAGAATGAAGTTTGGCGTGATCAAAGAGTCCTGACTCAGCATAGTACGTGCAAACCATTTCACTTCAAGTGTTTGGTCATTAATTATCACAAGACTAGACTAGTCTGTCACTTGCTCACAAACAAGAGAAAAAATAGGAGGAATCATGGATAAAAAGGAGACATAGATTAAAAATGCAGTTACATCACAACTGAAAGGGACATCACTCATTTGACAGTTCACATGAGAGAAGGGTGAATGGTTGAGGGCGTTGATGGAGATCATCAGTGAGGGCATGGCTTCCTTAGCTATTTCCTGTTTCAGCGGCAGCGATGACATCTGACAGATTTGGCATTAGTTGTTCTGTTGTCCCAGTATCCACCTTTAAAGTGCTCCTCCTGATTGACATCTGGAATGGATTCTCACCTGAAAACACTGCATGGTGTCCAGAGAAATGGATCTTGTCTTGGGGCATTCCAGGACCCCTTGCACAAGGAGGGTAGGTGGAAAGCAAATATATACAAAACAGTGGATAGGGGGCAAAAATAAGTTTGCTGCACACGTGACTGAACGCACAGAGCCATGCTGTCACAATGCCAAACTCAATCTAAAGCCGTATGAAGATGTGAGAAATATTAGGAGAGTTTAATAGTCATGTAACTTGAATCAACATTAGGTCATGTCTACCTTCAGTGTACAGTAAGGACCTAGTCTGTATTAGCTTCTGCATCAGTATTCTGTAAAAAAAAAAATCCAAAACAGGGTCTGTTTGTCCTCCTTAGCAAGGGTGACCAGAGAAAAGTTTAGTGCTAATGATGCCTCATGTTTCAGATTTAACATAAGAGCTCAGAGTTTGCAGGAATTCAGCTGAACCTGTGGTGGAAGGTGTCTTGCCAGAAGGACAAGTCTCAAGTAGAAATTCTGTGGAGGTGGTGCCCTGGTTTGTCTGGGATGGAATCCTGGGCCAGCCATGGTCTGCAGGCTGTGAGCAGTTTGGAGTCATCCAGGGCAGCGGCCCCAAGTTGGCTCCAGGTGCTCCCAATACCATTAACATCACACCTAGTATAAAGGGGGAAGGTTGATGAGGGTGGGGCTCCTCCTACCTCGTCTCTTCCTGCTCCTGAGGGTGTTTTCCTGTTTGTTGTGACCACTGCATGCTCACTGGGGTGAGTGTAACTTTATATACTTTGGTTGGGGTTTTTTTTATGTTGGTGTTACTTTGGCTGTTTCATTAAATCTATTTCAACCTGTGGGTCTCCTCTCCTTTTTCTGATTCCCCCTTCTCTACTGGGGAGGAGTCAATGGGTTATAGAGTAACTGCTGCAGTTTAGGTGGCTACCAGATGTTCCTGAGACACTGTCCTGGTCTGTGTTGTTCATCACCCTTTGTGATGGTTTTGGATGTGATAGAGTTAAGTTTTTTCATAGTACCTTGTATGAGGCTGTGTTTTGGGTTTGTGCTGGAAATGGGGCTGCTAACATAGGGATGTTTTAGTTACCGCTGAGCAGAGCTTACATGGTGTCAAGGCTTTTCTGTTCCTCACACCATCCCACCAGGGAGCAGGCTGGGTGTGGGCAAGAGTTTAGCAAGGGACACAGTTGACCACAGCTGACCAAAGGGATTTTCCAGACAATGTGACATCATGCTCAGCAATAGGAGCTGGGGGAAGATGAGGAGGGGAGAAAATTCAGAGTTATGGTCTTTCCAAGTAGCTGTTACATGTGATGGAGCTCAGCTCTCTTAGAACTTATTAACTGTTTGCTTGCTACTGGGAATTTGTGAATTAATTCCCTATTTTGCTTTCTTTGTGTGGCTTTTGCTTTGCCTGTTAAACTGTATTTATCTCAATCTAGGAGTTTTTGCACTTGTACTCTCTCAATTCTCTCCCCTTCCCACTGTAGGAGGTTGAGTGGCTGGGTGGGGCAGAGCTGCCCAGCAGGGTTAACCCACATCACCTCATAGGCTTCAGCACATTGTAACCAGACAGGGATCTGGCTAGTTTGGTGAATTCAGGGATACTGACTCTTGAAGCTTCCTTATCAATAATCAAAATAACCAATAAAACTTATCAAATCTTGTATGTCATCTTTGGTTTGGAATATCAGACCAGGTGTGACTAAAACCATGTAGCTCCTGTTATCTGTGTGACTGTAGAAAATGTCCCAAGAGCACCCCATTTTGTAGCATTCCAGAAATGCCGGAATCCCATCAGAAACATCCCTTCTCAACACCGTTTCACCACAGCACCTGTGCAAGGCTGGCTGGGTTGTCCAGAGGCAACATCCTACACACTGATAGAATAAGCCCAGCACAAGAGAAGGGAGCTCTCAAGAAGTCTGTGTGGACAGAATGGCAATCCTTGTGCGTGTCCAGGGGTATTTTATTTCTGTCTAAATTGAAGTAGTTAGCTATAAAGCAAAGTTAGGGTCCTGTTTGCCTAACCCTTGCTATGCAACCACTGGGGAAGGAGTTCCAGTGTCCACCCTCCGTTCACTGTATGGGCAACCTAATACTTTAAATGCTTAATATTAGGTAGCTTAAACTTCCCAGTAATGTCTGGTGGTACTTTAATTATTTTTTTTAATAGGAACAGAGAAAGTAGAAATACAGGCAAATATGCTTGAGCACTGAACACAATCATCTTGAGTATCACAAATGGCAATTCTGGAACAGATCTGGTTTAAGAAAAGAGTCTTGTGTATCTGGGTCAAAGTGGGATTTTCCAAGCTTTGTACATTTTTTGCAGTGAGTAAAACATTAGCTGACCTGTGGTGACAGGCTTGCACTTTAGGACGGGATATCTTGGCTGGAGCTCTGGAGCACCACTGGTTAACAAATGTTCTCAGCATTGCTGGGATGTCTGGCACTGACATTTCACCTCTTGATTTGCAATTAGACCAGCAGAATTAAAGGATGGGACATTACTGGGGTGCATTCTTTTGATCCAGACTTGAGACAAAAATGTTCTGGCTATGCAGGCACAATTATTTTTGGAGGTTGCCGTTCTTACTATATTATGCAACAACCACAAAAGTACATGAATCAAGTTCATTTGTTTGCATATTTATGGTTTAATGTCACTTACAGTATCAAAGTATTTGACTTGTCAGACTAACTTAATGGAAAATTAACAGGGATTCCAGCTCTTGCTGTGGCTCTGCCTCTGCAGTATGAAAAACTTGGTGCAAACCGCGACAACCAACCACCAATCACTTCTTATTGCAGAGAGCAGACATTTAAGTTGCAGAAAACCTACATCTTGTGGTGCTTCCTGGAAAGCAGAGACCATGATTTGTGGGAAGGTCCCAACAAAACTGAAGATTGTGGTATCTACCACTGTGCATCTTATTTGACAGCTAGTTCAGGAGAAGAATGAAAAACTGAGAAGATTACATTCCTCTTACCCCTAAGTCTGGCTCTTCTGTCATATCTCAAAAGAAATGGGGGGGGGGGGGAGGTTGAGGGAAGAGGAAAGTGTTTGCCTGGCTGTCCCATCTTGGCTTCTGTCAATCTGTATTTTGAATTTTAAACTGGGTGCTGTGCTGGGAGACTGCATCTGTTATTTGTATTCTAACGAGTATTTTTGTCTATCCTGAGTATATATGTTTTATCAGCCTCATTTCCCTGTCATATGCATTCATTTTATCAGTTTTAAAACAAAACATTATTAAAACTGTAATAAATGAAACATAATGTATAGATAGTTAAATACTGATTTCTGTTTGCTGCCTTTGTGATAGTCAAAGGAGGTTTAAAGACTCTCAGAAATACTTTTTCCTCCATTATTTTTTTTACATCAGCAGTTTAGATCAGTCCTCTTTTCCTGAAAGTCCACAAGAAACCTGACAGTCGTTTTGACATCTTCAAATTGACTTGGACAACAGAAGTAACTGAAACCTTAGATTATTTTTAAGATCACATAAACAAAATCCTGATTTTTTAAGTTACTAATTTGAATCAGAGGGGAAAAAAAATCTAAACTACTTGCAAGAAAAAAAAATTTAAGTCTGTACTCCTTCAGTTCAGTACTGAAAAGATTCACCAGAATAGTGAATTATTTTTAGTGAATTAGAAGTGAGTTTTGACTCGCAGCATTTGAATGTCTTTTCCTACTCACTTTCATATTCACTGTTGTAACCACTCTAGTTCACACTGAAGTATGTGGAAAATTAATTTTCAGTCTGTGCCAAACTTAGTGAAGTAAATCAAGTACAACAATCTCTGGAGCAGCAGAATCTTTGTCCAAAGTTCTCATTAGTGTTAAGATGCCTATCAAGCAGTTCTGGTAATTGGAGGCATGGCTGAGATAGTGTTGGTCCCTGTGGCTTCAATTGCCTTCAGCCCAGCTGCACTTTTTTAATAGAATCTTTTTCCAGTTTGTGGTTTGGTTTTACACTGCGCGCACGCACACACACACACTTTTTCATTGTGTGGGCTGATGCCTAGAGACTCAGTGTGAAGAACCTACAAAGGTCTGACTCTGCTTTCCCATAAAGACCATGCACATCCATATATGCTACAGTAATAATTTCTCTTACACAATGAACACTGCTGAAGGACAAATGAACACAAAGAAAAAACAAGATCCTGTATAATGATGATGAGACTGAATCACCAGGGGATTAGGCACAGATGCATTTTACAGAATCAACCTAGGTGTCAGAAGTTTGGAAAGGTGAGTGCAGTGTGCACAGGCAGAGCAGGTAAGGTGAGCTCCAGTGCATCCAGAGCTGAGGAGAGCTGAGGTCATCCAGACTTGTTCCTATGGCAGTCTTGAATAGGGAATAAATCTTTGCAGCCTGTTGTGCTGTGAATCAACACCTGGTGATGGATTAATGGAATATTTTTTCAACAGTTATTTTTGAGCCATTTCTCTTCTTTCTGTGCAGACTGGAAACTAAAACATTGGGATAGCCCATGTACTGAACTGCTTCACACCCAGGCAGACTGGCTCTTCATCTGAAGGCGGAAAAAGCACACAATAGCCTATATATTAGGCAAAACCACTACCGAAAAAAGCTATCTAACTGTGCTAGTAATTCTGTAGCCTCCCTCCAAACAGTAACATAAGTGTGTTTAAGGTGAAAGTAAATCCACCTTTGGAGGGAATGTAGTTCCTCAGTAACTTGCTCACTCACTTTTTAACTTGCTCTTTTGAAACCTGACATATCATGGCTTGAGAAGCACAGCTTTTATTTCTCTGTGTTGAGATGTGCTGTTATTTTAGGGCTATCCTGGCAGGAACCTTGCTTCCTTAACCAGTATTAGGAACTGCCTCAATTTTCTGCGGTTAAGGTCGAAAATCTCAGCTCTGAGATGATTGTCTCCTTTTTTGAGCAAAGTGGGACTTTAGAGATAAGAGGTTGGGTAGTCTTCTTCCTTTACATCTACCTCAATCAAAACAGAAATGTCGGTTCTAGATGTACAGTGGTGGGTATGTGGTCTGGGAGGAAGGGTTTTTCTAACCACATCTAAGCCAGCTATGCCAAAATTAAATTGAAAAGGAAAAAAGTGTCTGGAAAATTGCAGCAATTTAAAACACAGTATTTTAGTGCTAGTTCAGGGGGACAGCAAGAGTGGGGGGACATTTATCAATAGCTACAACAGAATTCCCACAAAAAGAAAAGGAACAATCTGCCCTTGGCATGATAATTTGCCTTTTACCTTCTGAATTTTCATATATTAGTTTGAGAAGCAGAGGACTAAAACAATCAGCAACAGATGTTCTGTACAATCAGCGTGGTGCGTGAATTCAGTTAGCATGCAAATTGGCATCCCTGGGCTATTCACGTGGACTGCTGAGAAAACAGGGAGCCTGCTTTGCAAAAATAGATAGGCAAGGTATGATTAAAATGTCTGGATTCAATCACATGTTTAATCACCATCCCCTTTTTTATCTCAGCTACAATGACTGGTAGCTATTATGACAAAAATTTGAAAATGTGCATGACACACAGTGGCACCCAGGAGCCTGATAGGTGGTCTGTGCTTGATCAAAGTGATCAAAGCTTTGTCCCCTGTTCCCCTCTGCTCCACATCACCACAACAACTTTAAATGCACAAAATATGACTTATAAGGGTGTGTATGTGTGATACTGTTGTTCTTAGACAAGAGTTTGTAAACTACATCTCAGCAGTTAGGTGAAACCAACACATTTTGTTTCTCCCTGCTTAAAAGAGAAAAACATACAACTGTGTTGTGTACTCAGAAATGGGTTCTTAGGGATAATATAGAGGAGCAGAGACTTCTAACCTGCCTACCCACAAGTGGTGGGTGAATCATAAGAAAAATTCTGCTGTGTCCCCCCCCAAAAATGTTTATTCAAACCATTCTGAAACTTACGGGTCACATAAGTCATCTTCATGCTGTTTTAGCACTTTCTAGTTATGGATGGATCCCAGAAGGGCAGGGAGAACTAGTAGGAAAATTATAATATTTTTGTTTGTTTGTTTTTTGTTTTTTTTAAATCTAAGAAGTGGGTTAGTTAGAATTTTTGGCAAGGATATATATTGTTTATTCAATGAATGAGATTAAAAAAAAAAAAGAAAAAAGAGCAGCCTTTGGGGGATAGACTGTGGAAATTTTACTCACTCTGATAAGTACTTGCTCATGTGAAGAGTTCTGCTGGTTTCAAAGGGACTACTTTTGTGAGTTATATATACAGCCCAGAATTAACCCAAATTGGCTTGAAAAGGAAAATTGTCAAATGGACTGAAGACTGTTTACAGGGCTCTGTAAGTTAGGGATCACCCTAAATGGCAAAGTAGCAAGGGGAAAGTCTGTAATGGAGCAATCTGAGGATCAGATACAGTACCGTAACGATGGAGAAATAAAAGCAAGACTCAAAGGAAATTCCAGGGCACAGCCAAACTGAGATTACTTACAAATATGGGCAAGATAAGCAGAATTTCTCTAAGTCTAAAGAAATTAGCAACCTGACCCAAAAGGATAAAATAGGATCTGGCTTGTGAATATTCATGCCATGAAAGCAGAGGAGAGAGGAATCTGAAAAACACAGTTGACAGAAGAAAGCTGGGTAACAGAAGAGCCAAGCAGCAGAACTGGCATGAAAGGAGGTGGCTCTATGTCTGCAGAAGTGAGCACGAGATCACGGCACTGGTTACACTCAGTCTGTCTCTAGAAATTTGCACAGATGTGAAGATTAGTAAGGTTGATAGTTTGAGCAACAAGTGATGCCTGAGATTACTTCCCTTCACTGGTGTTGTGTGCTGGCCGTGACTGTTCTGACCTTCACTGAAGCTCCCTCTTGGAGGCAAAGGGACAGGAGAGGCACAGTGACTTTAACTTTCAGAGGATGAAGTTGGGTGGGTGGGTTTTGAGAATTAAGCCTTCTCAAATAGAACATTGATAATTCCCATGTCCTGTTGTTGTGCCTTGAGCTACAGCGACCCAGCCTCTCCCTGGAACACCAAAACAGTACCCGTTGAGACTTCCATTACAGGACACAAGTGAGAAAAAATTTCAAATACAGGGTAATGAAGAGAAATGGCAAATAAATAGATAATGAATGCTGACAGTGCCTGCCCGATGTGCTGCCACACAGCCTGTGTGCTGTGGTCCCGCAGCAGCTCTGCGGCCAGGGGAGGCTCGTGGTGTTACGGGGAAATGAGAGGCTGTAGCTGATCCCTTTAGATTAAGAAGAAAGCCTGAGTGCCATGACAAGAAAAATAGCATATGCCAGTGGATCAGATGCAATTTGTGTATTTGAACATCGAAACATTCTGTCCTGATTAAAGCTTAATTGGCCAAAACACGGACTACACAGACTTCTTGGCTACAATGAACACAAATATTTAAAATGCACAGCTCTTGATTAAAACGGTGATTGTGCACCCCGACAAACAGTACTAATGTTTAAACAAGAAGGAATGAAAATATAAAATGTTCTCAAGTCACTCCGACAGAACTGAGGTGGTAATGATTCTGAGGTTGGTCACTTTGATACAAAACTTTTTTTTTCCTTTATTAAAACAAAGAGAAATTAATCACTTATTCTTTTTTTTTTTTCGGTTTTAAATTGGTTAGTTAGCTGGCCTAGATTGCTAAAGGGAATTAAAATTCTTAAAGACAGCAGTCATTTTAGCTCAAGCTGTCCTAACACTTAAGAACTTATAAAAGTTGTCCTGTGGAGGAACAGGGCTAACTCTTACTATGTCCCTATTTCATATTGTATGCTGAGGTGTTCAGACAAGTAACAGACACGCTGAAGAAACATGTGAAAAAGAGGGGGCAACCCAAAGCAGAAGGCTGGCTCGTGTCATTAAAAGTGGCAAAGAGTTAAGAAGCATCACACGAAGTATGTTAAACAGAAAATTGCTTTCTTTAGAGAAAGAACTATTGTATATTTAAGGCTGCTCTGAGAGTCAAAAATCATAATGTACTAAGTAAAATAAGAAGAGTTTCCCCCCTTTTTTGTTTTGCCATAACAATTGTTGTTACTTCAATGGTACTGGAAGGATCTTACTGGTCACTGTGACTGTGTCAGACCTGCTGCCTCTTCCTAAAATGCATCCCAGATCACTTTGGAGTGCATCATGCAATAAAAATAGATGCACTTAGTCTGTACTTGCAGATTTTTCCATTTAAAAGGAGTGTTGCTGTATGTCTGCATGCTCGAAGTCAGAGACCAAAAAGCCTGGCTCATGTTTCGAGAACCCTTAAGGTAAATAGTTATTTTTAAACAGACCTGGCCTTCACAGAAACTGCTGAATTCCCAAAGAAAACTCTTTAAAACCTCTGCCAGAGCTTTTCAGTCATCTCTAGCTGCTTCCTGGATCACCTCAGGCTCTGCTAACACCCAAGGAGTGATCTGCCTCTGCAGCAGGTTTTTAAAAAGCATCAGTCTTTGACTTATTCATTGCTGGTCACAAGACTGAGAACCAAAAATAAGAGGCTACTCCACCATTTGGAAAGTGAGCTTGACTTTCATAGAGCAGAAAACCTTAGAACTCCCTGAGCTAATCCATTAAAAAAATGCTGTGGGCAGGCTAGTCAGTGGGAGTTGGCTAGCCAGAATTCACTAGCCACACATAAACCTCATACCCAATAAAACCAAACGGCCATCCCTTTTCCTTCTCTCCATTCCACAGAGCTGTGTGTCCAGTGGGCCAACACAGGAGTTCTTGGTCAAGTTGGATTTAAGAAAAAAAATCACAATTTTTATTAATAATCCTGTTTCAGCTCATTTCCTTTGAGGTCAGAAGTTAGTAAGAGATCCAAGGAGCTGGCTTAGACAGCCTTCAAAGGTTTAAAGGTTTCCCAAATTTCCTGAATTGGGCCAACTTCAGACTGTTCTCAGTCAGAAAGAAACCAAACAAAACCGGAAGGCCAGAACAAGGGGATGACTAGAGACTAATGTGGAGACAATTGGCTGAGGATGAGAGGGGCATGAATTTCAAAACAGAGATGGTGAAAGACTTAACTCTCCCACACCCCCCGCCTACCCCCACGAAGACCTAAAAGAAGCTACTGGAATAACAAGTCAGACAAGTTTCTGGCCAGATTTTAGGTTCAAATTTTCTCTTTATATAGTTAAACTTTATTAAACCACACATCTGTCTTTGGGTAATGGGGGACATAAAGTGTACGCTGAATACTGACAAAGCCAGGTTAGATTATTTTAACAAAATATTTGGAAATGCTCTTGCTTATCTGCACATGTCAGTGAGTACCCTTCCTGCAAGTTATATACTTTCTTCTTAAAATGAAAACACTTTAAGGGTCTGCCTTCCAAATTCTTTAATATTATCATATTAAAAAAAAAAACATGCCAAGAAGTTTATATTGTCCACTATTCAGAATAGCAAACCTGGCAATATTTATCACCTGATATATTTGTTATTCTGCCCATCTGCTCTTGCACATATAAACTAGACATGAAAATCCAGTAAATTCTCTAAGGAAGACTTTAAGGCCTGTTTACCCTCATACACATTAAAAAAAAATTATTTACTTCCAAAGTTCCAAACATAAAAATCCTACTTAAAATGCTGTCTCCAAAACCACAATCAGCAAGGTGGCAATGACAAGCAGAATGAAGTGGGAATAAAAGTTACAATGAGATTAAATATTGCATAAGAAAAAGGCGGGGTGGGGGGAAGTATTTGTAAGTGCCAAAATACCTGCCAAGTAACAGAGTATCCTTCAGCTGTGTTGAGTTTGAACAATTTCCCATTGCATCACATCATCCATTTCTAGGCCACCTGAAAGTCTGGAGTTGGCTTGTTAAGTAAAGTGCACAGCAACAGCTCAGTAACGTTGAGTAATTCCCTGGAAACATTTTCAGTTTCTTCCCTCTTCCTTTCCCTTTGCTGCTCTCCTTTAGAAAACAGGGAAATGAAATAAATTTAGAGCTGTGATTTCCAACAGAATGGTGAGCAATGGGTATCAGGTTTTATAGACCTGTCACCTGCATTTCTCTTTTTTTTAGTTTCACAGAATTATATTTATTGCAGTTGTTGCAATAGCTGCCATTTGAAGCCTGAAAAATCAGTGTAGAATCAGATTGCAGAGCATTAAACCGTAGGCTGTTAGAGGTGGTCTGCACAGGGGGCTGAGCACTGGAATATTTATTAGCAGGAAAACTTTGTATCTACTGAAGTATTTTTGTCTCATGATGTAAATGATTGTTCAGCATTTGTGGTGGACAAAAGGCTTGTTTCTACAGGTTGTTTCTACTATTCCTTTCACCCTCATTTGGGTCTTCATGTGTTTCCATAGGTATGGAAATAGTTCAGTGCTGGGGGCTGAGCTACTTCCAACAGCTTTGGGCTGCGGGTGATTCACCAAAAGTGCTGGAAGAGATCTATAACTTTTGTTATAAGTACTGTTTGTTTGGGCCCAAAGCAGTCATTATTTATAATGGAGCAGATGGCTGGTTACTATTAGTATTCTCTGGATTTTTTTTCAGCTAGTAAAGTGTTTGCATGGCAAGTGGCATGCGTAAGAGCAGGGGTTACCAACTGGAGGGGGTAACGAGAAGGTGTACCTGTGCAATTCTCCACAGCAGACATGGAGATAGCCAAGAACAGCTTTTTTCATTAAAGATGCAACTGTGTCATATGCCTGTAACGAGACTGAATTGGAGGAACTAAGTCATCTTCTACTGCTGTCTCTGCCACCATCACTTTAGATGGTTTCTTTCAAATAACCCCATCTCCTTTCTTCCCCCAACACCTGGTGCAGCTGGTGAAAATGTTCAAAGGATGGAAGAGCAGAAAAACATCACTCAGAAAGCACAGCTCTCCCTTTAACAGAAACAACGTAGTAAGGACACTACGTGTTTGGGAGTGGGTGAATTTAGTATCCTAAACTTTTATTTCCCTGCTCCAGAAATGAATCTGCAAAGATTACATCCAAATCACTTGCAGTTCACTGAATTTTTGTACGTGTATTAATTTACTGCAGTTTTTGGTTTATTGCTGAGATGTTTATAATCTCCATCAGTGCTCATTTTCTGGAATGTTGTGTTCTGTTTTCCCTTCCTATCTTGATTAGATCTGCTCTCCTGACCAGGAGAAGCTAGAGCTTGGGGTTTGGGTGGGGAAGTGATGATGGTGACCATCCAGCTCAGGCTGATCCATTTCTGGAAAAAAATTTCCTGCTCTCATTAAATGTAAAATGAGAAAGTTCCAAGCTGTTGAAAAAAAGGTTTTGGTTTTTTTTCAAATTATCAAAAGATATTTTGTTGTTCCCCATTTCACAGAAGTGTGATGTAGGAATCACAGAATTTTGGTAATTAAAATATTTTTCCTAAATAGAGTAATTTTATGAATAATATGCAACTGTTTAGGAAAAAATAGAAACAAAATTTATTAAAAACAAGAAGCATATTTTAGTTCCTGTATTTCATTTAGAGTTATTGTGTGAATTGAAAAACTTTGGGAAATGCTTATTAATAATACCTTAAATGCTTATTTATAATCCTTTTATACTAGGGTGGAGGCCAGGTAATTTCAATATTGTCCATATTTCAGTGCTGCCATGAGGGGGGAAGGATGAGCTCTCAATACATGGAACTTTATGGAGAAAGGTGATTTCCCAAAATATGAATATAAATCCCATTTTAACAACTGGCAACTAAGCAATACAGGCTGTATTAGTAACAGGCAAAACACAGTAATCTGAGGAAAAAATTATTAGTCTTTATACCACCAATTCTTGTCAAGGCAGTGTACTTTATACTAAACCAAAAATGGCACTCTTACATTTTAGATAGTCAGTATCAATTTACTTATACTTGGTTCTGTCTTTCAAAAGTAATATCACTTGCACTGGTTCAGGATAAGATTAATATCCACGCAACCATTTGATTTCAAACCTTTACTACAGGCATATAACTCTTTAATATTAAATGGGATTATTTTGGGAATACAGACTGTTGCATGTGAGGTCAGGGTCAAGGGAACCTGAACTCTGCTTCTGAAGTTCAAAGTCAGGAAGAAAATGGAATCGGGAAGTTTAATACAAAGCACTAATGCCTCAATGGTTTTAAAACTGCAAATGCAATTTTTAATTCTTGGATGGACTTTGGAGGTTATGTTAAAGCAATTTACCCCCACTCACCATGCTCTATATTGTCACCTGATGCATGCTTATTGGTTCTCCAGGTATTAAAAGGGTATGATATGTTTTCATTTCATTAATCTCCTCTCAGAGGGCAGCGATGAGTTCATCCAACTCTCTCCTCTCAAGACTGAAAATTCTTTTCAATTAAAAAATCATCTCCACGGATGGTACTGGCATTAGCAGCAGCCCGTTCTGTCTACAACAACAAAAATACTGAGATATTTCAGGAATTGCCCTATAAATCACTGGATGTGGAATGATCTGCAGGATTAAAAAAAAAAAAAAAGCTACCGGAAGTTAAGGTGATGAGAATCTGGCCCATATGGTTTATTGTATCAGTTTCATCACTGCATCTGGACAATTTAATTGCACGTTAAGATGAAATATAGTGAAAAATTTAACAAAGCTATTAACTGCAAATATGTTATCCAAAACATTAGGATCACAAAGGTGATAATAGAAACGGTTTAAGCTCAGGGAAACTTCTTTGTTAAAGGGGATTAAAGAGACCGTTTATTGAATAGGATGGATTTCTTCCAACCCCCTATGTGCAGAAAGCATGCAATGCGTGAATAATTCATCCAGAAATTCTATCGTGAAGTTGTATCGGTTTCCACAGTAAAACCTGGCTGTGGAGGAGGAAAATACATCAACATCTGTGACAGGCCCTATGAAGAGACAGTTGCAAAGCCTTTCAGGCACCAGGAGCAAACCAAAATATAATAAATTCACCAAGTGTCAAATTTGTGTCGGCTGAGTAATGACACCATATGTCTGGGCTGCCGTGTCACTGCAGGCTGCCCCAGAAAAGCAGCCCTTATGCCTCCCGTTCTCACCCCCACCCCCGGCTATATAAAGTGAGGGTCGGCAGGGGAAGTGCCTCAGCTACTGTTTTCCACCCAGAAGATGGATAGAGATCCACTTGATAAATGTGGCTCTGCGCCGTTCTTTTGAATCAGTGCTCGGCTGCATCTTTTCCTCCCCATCTCAAACTGGGTGAAATGGTCATTTTCAGTCCAATGTGAGCTCTCTAATTTACTGTCAGATGAAATGGAGGCACCCAGCCTCAAAAGGATGGTTCGCATTCCAGAAGAGACAGGCTTCTCCGAGCCCGAGGGGCGTGAAACAAAGGTTAAACCCGCAGTGGGAGCTGTCGGACTGGGCTGGTGACAAACCATCACTGCCCAACAAGACAGGCTCTGTCTTGGACTGGTGATCTGCCCTGCAGCAAAAAAAAAAGCCAATATATTCTGCTCCGGTGCTTGAGCCCCAGAAAAAGGTGCTGACTGCACTGTTCCTACTGTCAGATCCCTGTTGGCAATTGCTAGATAAATAAAATGGGGGCAAGGAGAGGGGCAGGGGGTGGAGGAACAGCGGATTTTATGTGTTAAATTGGGTTTGCTCTGCACTCAAAAACAGAGAGGGCTCAGTATTTCCCTAACCTGTCTGTGCTGACAGGTGAAATCACTCCAGATGGCATATTTGACTCGAATCCTTGGAAAAGCACCTTTTCTCTCCAAATTCTGCTTCAAACCTCAGTCCTACAAGCTGCCTGACAAGCTGCCAACTTACATTTTGATTTAGAAAGCTGTAGTTTTGTCAAGAGCCTCCCCACTCCAACCCTGTGATTGCTGTTCCTTTTCCCACAACTAGCTTGCTCTCAGTGGTACCTTTTACAAGCTTGTGTTTCACAAAACTCAGTTTAAGAACTGGAAGTACAAGTTTTTTCATGCATTGCGAAGATGATCCAGAGAAAATAAATAGAGAACTAGTTATTGTGGAACATCTAGCGCATCACATTGGCTGGTGACAGAAACAGTTAGGAGCTCTTAAGAGGATATCAACAAGCTATTATCCTCCCTTGTAAAACAGAAGAATACTAAATAAATAAACAAAATGTGAGAACAGTTAGAATAAAAACTTTAAATTCAGCAAAGTCAAACAAGTGTGGACCTATGCAGGAGGGAAGAAAAGCTATTAGGAAATTTTGCTGCCCAGATAAATTCTATATTTTTGACATCTGGTCAGTGAGAATAAGCCATAAATCACTAAATATATTTGCTCTGGAGAAGGCGAAACAAAGGAGGGGGGGGGGGGGGGGGGAGAAAAAGAAACAACTCCTAGACAAAAGGACATCCAATGTGGGTTTTTCAATTCCAAA
>WUAM01000273.1:251868-287878 GCA_024336885.1 Actenoides hombroni | reverse complement strand
GCAGGGGGGTTGGACTAGATGATCTTTCTAGGTCCCTTCCAACCCCTAATATTCTATGATTCTATGATTCTATGATATTCTTATTTCCAGCATCCCTTCATTTCTGCATCAAATATGAACTGAGTTTCAAAATGCAACTCAAGTGACTGTGAGAACCACTTCTACAGGTTCTTAACACAACAGTTAACGAGTAAACTCCTGTTTTCCTCTTCTATCCCAAACTATGTAGTAGTTTTGGTAACACGGAAGTAGACCTTCTGTACTACTAGCATAGCTCTGTTAAAGCCTGAGTATGACTGGGGAGTTAACCAGGTCTGTACCACTGACATTTCCTCTTGTCAGTGGAAATTCCCTCTGGGTTGAGCATGGATCTGAGGTAGGTGACCTCTTTCTGAAAGAGCTTGTGTTTCTTTGGATCCCATTTCCAACTGACATGCTTAATCTTATCACAACTATCTGTGAGTTCATCAGTTCATTCTGGAAGTGGCCACTGTGGACCAAATTCTCAGCCAGACACATATGCCAGCAGGACACATGCCAGCAGATAACTCCTCTGGTAATATCACAGAGGTCCTAGAAGAATCACACAAGCTAAACCCAGAACTCTCACCCTGATAACACTCCTGTCCCCATCTTTTTGATCCACTTCCACCAGCTGAAAGGCATCTTTAAGAACAGGTTTGAAAGAATTTATCTGAAGCTGCTGGCTTTCAGCACAAGTTGCCTAGGTGACAAGAGGTAGGATCTTTAAGATACATTGAACTATTTAAAAGACAAACAGTTCTGGTCTTGGTTTTGGGGTTTTGTCTGAATAACTGCAACTGTGAGCGAGACCCCACAACTAGTTGAGAGCATAGTTGTACTTGTTCAATACCATAAAAATCTTTAAAACAGTAACCATAAAGATGTCTATACGACTGTACTTGATCTTGCCTTACCTCACCAAATGAAGCCCACATCTCTGTTGTGTTTAGAGAACAGTTTCCTTTTCCTCATACTTTCAAATATTTTTATTGTACCTCATTGAAATGTACAGCAATGCCTGAAACTGCTCCAATAAAAACTCAGTCCACAATCTCTCCTTTTCCTGTAATGTTTTACTGGAGCCAACAATTACTGGAATTACACATCTTGCCACCATGGACCCATTCTCTATCTGTTGCTGGTGTTTAAGAAATGTTTAGTCCCTGAGCACAGACTAGATCCTACTACAAGCCCACAGTGGTGCTAGCTGCCAGAAATTCTCTCCACGTATGTTTACTCTCAAGCCATTGCTCTGGTACCAGACTGGTGAGAGTGAGCACATCCAGCACAGGTCAGACAAGCTCCTGTCCGCTGTTCAGCAAAGTGATGGTTCTAACCCAGCACATGGTTTTGCGGTTCCTATAATGCCTTTATCAGCAGATATTACAAAATTACATGTGTGATATTAAAAGTTTTGTAACGCATTTAAGCTTTAAATTACCAGTATGCCTCAGCCCTGACTGAATTGTAATGTATGGTTTTGTAATGGCATTGCCAAGATCAACATTTTATTACTTGCATATTCACCTATTCCAGTTATAGTTAGGAAAAGCTTTGTTCCAATTTGTCGCAACCACTGCAACTTTCTTTCTTCACTTGTTCCCACCTTAACTTAGTATGTCTTTCATCTGTTTCTATCATGGAGATATTATGGACAATGTTCAAACTGTATTACTAGAATTATCATTAGAATTATTATTAGATTTGTTTTCTTTCTTTCTGTCTTCCTGTCTTTCTTTCTGTCTTTCTTTCTGTCCTTCTTTCTTTCCCCAATCCAGAAGTATTTAGCAACAAAAGAATCTCTGAGAAAAAATGGTGAAAGGACCCCTTCCTGACTGAGGAATTTGTTTGAGCTTGCTGAGTTAATAGCTCACAACAATTGAGCTATAACAAAACCACTTCATTCCTGAGACAACAGACATTCTGAGATAAATTCTGGAAACAAATCAAGGATTTTTTGTGGTGAAACTCATGTGGTCCTGTGGAGCAAGAAGACTTGTAGGAAATGTCTTTGAAATCAAAGTTTATGAATCACTGGTGTCTATAAAAATTGCCTGCAGATGTTATAAAGTGCCCTTTCTGTTTTGATTGCCAAGGAGGTAAACTGGAAACACGGTAGCTATAAAAACAAGGCATGAAAGGCTGCTCAGTGTTCTATAGGTAATGGAGAAAAACTGTTATTTTTATTGTTTGTATAATCTGTTGATGTAACTTCTGCAGTTGATATCAAAGCACAGATATAACAAGCTACTTCTTGAATCAGGTTGTCCCTCTGCTTTTGTGCCATGCTCTGCTATTTACTCATATATGCAATTCAAAAGAGTTCCCATCAGCATCTCTGATCCTCCCCAAGTGTCAATCTACTTTGTTAGAACACCTTTCAAGTCTCTTCTCAAATCTTTGCACTTGTGAAATGACTTTCTCTGATTTATTTTTTTTTTGCCTCCTTACTTTTGTTTACTTTGGTACGCTTGGGAAAGGCTGTACCACATCCTTTTAGCCTTCTTTTGCAGGAAACAATGCCCAAGTGATAAAAATTTCAAAAAGGAATTACAGAAGCCTGGGATCATGCCTGCTTTCCAGCCATGCTCCTTTCACTTATACAGAGATTGAAAGGCACTGGAAAAGTCCTTATCTAGATGTAGTAATACTTCAAAAACCCATGTTAGCTGGTGAAATGGTCTTGGGAGGGCTGAAGCAGCGTGAAGCGTGTGTGACAGACCCCAGGATTTCCCTTGGTTGCCATGTGTTAACCTAGCTGGCTGTCAGGAAGTGCCTGGTACACTGGTATTATCCCCTAATGTCATGAACTGTCTTCCTATAAAAATTAATTCTGCAGAGCTACTCTAGCATCCCTTCCTGATGACTTTTAGCAAGCTTAAAGATATTTCTTCCGTTGTCTATAATGGATCTTGGCTTTTCTCAATTTTCTGGGTCACCTATTTAGGAGACAGAAATCATCCTGAGGTCCTAACTTTGGTTTTGGTTAAACAAGCTTCACAAGAATTTATTTCATGACACCACCACCACAACCAGCAGTATTTTGGTTTCACAGTTATGAAACTACTTTTTTCCCCAGTAGAAAGGAGGAAGAAGAAAAGAAACATTTCCTTTGCTTTTCCCCTCACATGAATGGTTGGGTACATCTGAATATAAAATCTGTCTGGGAAATAATTCACTGTGTTTAAGTAAGTGATGAAACAGTATGATGTATAGACTTAAATTGTTCAGGCATGTGCTGCGCATAATGCTTCAGATATGTAACAGGACATTAAGAAATCTGGACTTCTTACCAAATAAAAAATATGGTATGTATTACTAAACCACTCCCCTGAGCATCTGTATCAAAGACATTGCTTTAAGACTCTCATTTTCACTTGTGCCACTGAACGTTGTGTTATACAGAGGCAAAGAAGTTAAGTTCAGCATTTCCTGTCCTCAGTTATTTTTAGAAAATCAAGGTACTGTTTACATCTGTGAAACTGCTGCATCTCCACAAAGGACTTTGTGCCAGGATGCTGTAATATTGTGTCCAGAGGGAGCTGAAGGCAAGGGTCAGGGCAGGTGGTGGTCGCAGTAAGCCTGCCATCCGGCGCTGGGTGAGTGAGGAGGGCACAGGGTGATGGTGGAGATGCTGGTCATGCAGACCCAGGAGAACAGAACCATTTTTTTTTCGTTTTTCTATCCTCCATTTCCACTGCCTGAAGAGGCATAGTCGGAACAGCCTTGGCTGTTTTCCAACATGGTTTTAGTGATGTGTTTGAAACAATATTAGTTTCATATTTTCTTTGCTTGCACTGTCTACGTCTGCTTCCCCTTGCTGAAACACTGTGCTCAGTTTGGACATGAGAGTGGGGCACAGGAGGCAGTACTACAGCATGGATCAAACTGGAACAACTTGCATCAGCATTAAAAAAGGTCACCTTCATTATTTTTTTTTTATATATTTATATTTTATATATATATATTTTATAAGGAAATAAATTACAGAGCTGCAAGTGAGACAAAGGCCTCTAGGACTTAATGTCTGAAGAGAGATGCCTCTCAGTGAGGGACAGCAGCTCCCTTGCAGCTGCAGAAGTGCAGTCCCCTAAAACACACAGGTTGAAGTACCTGTGGGTGGAGTTCTCATCTCGCAGAGTATGCTTCTGCCCCTGTTCTCCACTACCCCAAACTCAACATATCTCTGCCCTGTGACTCTTTATGGCTGCACTTGTGAGGATGGTGCCTCCTTTAACCTGCACCCCTTCTCTAAGTTGTCATAAACTGCCTGCAGTGAAGTCATCCCAGTTGGCCCTTGTCCCTACCCCAAGGCATAGTGTTTTTCCCACTCTCAGACAGAGTCAGATTTCCTGGTTGTGATGGAAGACAACTGCTGACACAACAAACCTAACAACCTCTACACTAAATGCCTACTTAGACAACTCATGTTTTACTCTTCCGTTTACAGGCATTTGCCATTTCTTTCCAGAGGGGCTGTCAAAATAGTCCTGCACTTCATTTTACATAACAGAGCTTTTCATTTCTTTGTTTCACTACTTCTAGTTGCTTCTGCTTGTTCAAGTCTTCCTGCTATGCTCCAAAACCAAGATGTACACTCTCACACGTGTCCCTGGTTTTTCCTGAATCCTGATTATGAGTGGTATCTTTATGTTTGCATGAGTGTCTGTTGAAAATCAGACCTTCTGAAGACATACATCTTTCTGCTAATTCTTTCAATTCTTTGTGTTGTGGCCAGAGCCCAAGAATTAATTTTTAGTATTATCAGGTGTCACCTTCAGCTATAGTCTGAATCCAATGAAAGGCTCTACAAAGTGTGTTGCAAAGTGATTTTCCTTGCACAGAGGAAAAAGGTAAGTCATTCCTAAACTCCAACCATGGCTAAATTATCTGATCTTGGCAGTGGTTCAGACACAATCTACCAACAAAATTAGAATCACTACCCCTTCAGTTTCCATAGGTCTGGCCAGAAAGGATTTTTCTCCCAGACCTTATCCCATTTAATCTTGTTTCCTTTGTCTTCATCTTTTCACTCTTTTCTTCAGATTTAGTTTCTCACGCTCCTCTCTGAGTCATTTTCTCGATCTCCACTTTGATTTCCCATTCCAATTATCATCCGTTAATAACACTAGATGCAGGAAAATTCCAAATAATTCAGATTTGGCTCAGATTTTGAGTTTTGGGGTTTTTTTTTCCCCTCTTCTCAATAAAGCTTAGATAGGAATTGGAGTCTGAAGTACAAATACTAAAACCTGAGTGAATGAATTTTGGCTCCTGCATCTATATTTTGTCATCTAAATACAAGTGGTTATTCAATGACTTTGAATGTCTGCAGCTGAAATGTTAGGTGTTGTGTTTAGACATACACTTAGAAAATATTTTTAGCTGCAAAATTTAAACATTTATGGTGCCTACAGTCTCTTGTAAGTGAACTACTAAACTTCTCTAGAAATAAATATTTCACACCAGTAAATTTTTAAGTGCTGCATTCCAGTCTGGGGAAGACTTTTTTTTCCACCCCCTGAGTGGGTTACAAGGAGCAAAGAGCAACAGTTCGTTTCCAGTAATTTATAATCTAGTCTGATCTTTCTTTCCTTTACGCCAATGTAATATGGAATTTTTGAAATAATTCCATTGGTTTTTAGAAATTCCAGTATTGGTATTTGAGGTTAAAATGAGGCTGTATCTTCAGTTAAGAATCAGATACTGTTTGAAGAACCCCCTGTGGCAGTCTGAATCAGATTACTGCCAACATAGACATACGCCAGAGTAAGGCCACCACAGCCTCCCAGCCTCAAAGGGTGCTGGACCCATCCAAGCCTGGTCATGCAAAGGGATCAAAGCCCCAAGAAAGCAGAATCAAGTCAGGGCACAGGGAAAGGTGATGAGACCCCCAAGCAGGTGTGGGAGTTGGGCCTTTTCCCATACAGATTTAGCTCTCTCTTGCCTTTATTATTGTTTGTTTTGTTTGAGAATGGAGGAAGGAGAACTGGAAACCATAGGCACTTACCAGAGGCCAGAGGCACTGCCTGGGCTGACTGCAATTGCAAGTTACTAGCAGACTAATACAGATTGAGACCCATCAACTTGTCTGCACCGTTCTGCAGCAGGGTCCACCTGGCTCCCCCCAGATCTTTACAGGTTCAGGATGAGAACATTTGATCCACAGTGTCATCTACTGCCTTTCTCTTTCCTGGTCCCCAGGATGAGAGGAATTTAAACAGAAATGATGGAGTTCTAATGACTTAGGGAACAGGTTACAATTGATGTTCAATTACTTGTCATTTTTAACATTTCTTAAGGACTCCAGCCCAGGTACACACATGCAGCCATAGCCAGAAAAGTAATCTCAATGATGCCACGTTTCTTGTATTATGGTTAATTAAAGTGTTTCTTAGGCAAGATAATGTGTCATAAGAGTTCAAAAGGATCTGCAAGAGCCTAATGAATAATAATCCCCATTCCAAAGAGTATAAAGAAATTTGGGAAATTAGTATGAAGAGAACTATTGGTCTTTCTAATCCACCCTTTTTCTTTGGGCTGGTATTCATTAGCCATGCCCCAAAGTGCTTTGCACTCACTGCTGTTCAATTCCATGCTGTTTGAATCTTCCTCTTTTGTTAGACTTTTCAATATCTTAATTATGTTTTTAAGTGAAAAATCTCTCTCTAAACCTCAACCTAAACCTCCTTCTCATTTCTCATTTCAAGTCACAGTGGAAACAAGACAATGGTTGTTATAGAGTGAGCCCTTTTTATATGACATTCGTTACATTTATGTTTTCCTGTCAGCACTATCATACTACAGGCATTCAAGATTTGCAAAACAAGCCATGGCTGTAATACAGCCAAAGGCATTGGCAGCAAGGCAGCTTCAGTGAGCGCCTTTAGGGAGGCTTTTACACTTGGAATATTTTTTAGCTTTATGTTAATTATTTAATTATGAATGACTTTAGTTTTTTAGACGAACTAAAGTAATATGGTGACCAAAAACATATCTGGTGCCACTGGCTGTGTGGGTTTTATAGTGCTATTTGCAAACATGGATTTTTGGTTCCTAGATGCAATCTCTCTCTCTCTCTGAACTAGGGGTAAAGATGCAAGTGAGGAAGAAAGTAGGCAAATTGCTTTTTTCCCCATTAAAAGTGATGAAGAACTTCCTTATACAATTTAAATGACATGTCCATGGTGGCATGTGAAAGATTGTCTCCCCACAATGCATTTTTCTTTGTAAACATCCTGGCAGCATGCTTGAGTGAGTTCTGAATTGTCTTAGCTTTGCCTCAAGGGGAAAAAGCCAGTTGCCTTTATAATCCTGTGCTTTAAGATGTTTTAAAGGCTGACCTAGTCTAGGTGGAAGAGGGACTCTGTGGCAAGCTCCTTAATCCCGGCCCTAGTGACAGCTGCATCCACAGCAGAGCACATGCTGAAAATTGATGGAGGTCCCTCCTGGGCTCAGCGTCTGTGAAAAGCAGGGCATGGGAAGAAGGCTAATATCTGCTCAGGTCTTCTCTTGAAATGGATTTACAACATGCAGCTCTAACTGTTTAGACCATGGAAGTGCTTCTGGGGTCCCCCAAAGCAGTCATAGCTGAAGCACAGAATGTAAAACTGCTGTAAAAATGTGGGCTTTTTTTAAACAACATGTAAAAATGCCTGCAAGTAGGACCATTAAACACTTCCAAAAACTATGTAACACTTGAAACAAAGAACTGCCTCTCCACAGCCCTGCTGGCAGATGACTAAACTTTAGAACTTTTCTCTGATTTGTGTGCCATCAGATGCAAAATGTACAAAAAGCATAAGTAGGTGACAGCTTCAAGAATTCTGAAATGAAGTAGGGAAGGAATAAATTGAATTCCCAAATGCTATGAAATGCCAATTTAATCAGTTTCATTAGAACAGCACAACATGAAATGCTACAACCAAATCAGTAGTTTTTCAGTGCTATCAGTATTTTGACAGCTGTAGCTCACTAAATTCTCAAAACTTACTAGGTGCCTGTGTCTGGCTGGCATGATCCTTACACTTAATGAAGTAAATATATTGTCATACACTGTGAAAAAGTCATCAT
Source organism: Actenoides hombroni (assembly GCA_024336885.1). NCBI lineage: Eukaryota > Metazoa > Chordata > Aves > Coraciiformes > Alcedinidae > Actenoides > Actenoides hombroni. The sequence continues at coordinate 279,781 of WUAM01000273.1, read as the reverse complement.
TCTGCAGATTTACATGGACCTCTTGTCCATGTAGTCAGTCTATGTTCTATTTTGTGCACTTACATAGGCCCTTGACTAGGATTATAGTTGTAATGTAGTTTTACTTTTATGGAAGCCATGGTTTCTGTAGAAGCAGATGTTAGCTGACAGGTATGTTGACCAGCTGGCATGCTACATGATGTTCCATCTCACAAGTTCATGTTAGGACCAGCTCTAATAACTAACAACATAGAAATCTTAAATTATCATACAAAGTTAGATAACAAATGCTTGGCCCTTTTCCACTAGCTGGTAAAGGGAAAGATGTAGTTTTCTAAGCAGCCTTGGATATCTCACCAGTCTGGACATTCCCCAAGCATTTGATCCAGGCTAAAAACATTTGTTCTTTGCTTTGTTCTGAGCCCTATGACATAAATGTATAATGAGCCTCTCACTAGATCCCAGGAGGGAAACTTTTGGTTTCCCAAAATCAGGATAGGAGTTTCTTTAAAGAGCAGCCAGCAGACAAACCACTTGGGACCTGAGAAGGTGACCTTTCATGTGCTTTGGCAGACACAGCCTCCCAGCATCCCTTCCTGTACAGGCCTAAAAGCTCCTAGGATAGTTAACTCTCTTAAAAGATGCATCTGTGACTTCCTCTGTCTTGACAATATTAAGTTGATGAGATTGGAGAGTGGTGTAACTGAACCAATAGAAAGTTTTAACAATTGCCCAAGAAAATGTCCTCTGGGCTCAGAAGCCCAGGACAAGGACTGCCACGAGACCTAAGTAATTCTAAGACAACTTGCTTTGATGAACGGCCCCCTCTGTTTCAGGGATGTGATGTAACATGTTTTCAGAAATTCAAGTTAATCACTTTATTTTCCATGTGATCCAACACCCCCTTTTTTAATAGATTAGGGAAAGGGTTCTGTACTTAGACATATTTATCAAGGGACTGTGAAAAGAGAGTGGATAGACTATGCCCAAGGGTATTCATGTATGTAAGTTCTCTGAATTTTCCTTTGAAAGCAAATCACCCTCTGAAATGCAAATAAAAAGGTTGCCACTGAAATGCCACCTTAGGAACCTAATTTAAGTGATTTGAATGTATGCCTGGAAGTATCTTTTTCCACTGACTACAGAAAAAGCCGAGGGTAATTGTCTGGGATAAATTATTCACAAAAGTTAGGTTCTTGAACTTAGTATGACTGTCTCTATTGCCCATCTTTTATCCTAGTTAGACTACTAAAGGTGGGCATGCAGCAGCTGGGGATGCAAAAACAAGCAACTGCATCTGGTCTAAATGTGAAATAAGTAAGCCAAAATATTTACAAAGGACATGCCCCTGTTTTTAATAAAAATGCTTTTGAAAATGTTTTGAAGACTTTCCCTACTGGGAATAATTCCTTCACACTCCCTAGAGAAGGACATAGCTTCTGGAAATCATACCTATTTCGACTTACTCAGGACACACTTAAAAATGGCTTGGGCTTGACCCAAGGCAGAATGACACTGCAGAAGGATTCATGGGTTTTGGAATGTCTGGAAATCCTTCAAAGGGCACACCAATGCACACAGAGGTAGGGGAATATTAAAGTAACACAGAAATACTGAGCAAGAGCAGTTCCGGTTCCTTCTCAGAGGTGTTTCTGGCAAATGACACATCCTTGTGTGGTGACTGGTGGCCTCTCTCCCACTGAGGGTGAGAGGCCACTACCCACAGCTGCCCCCAAGGGTCAGGCTAAGGAGGCAGGGTACAAAGCAAATGGGAAGAAGCAGCACCATTCACAGTCCTGTGCACAAGAGAAAGTGGGAAATGTCACAGTTTCTGCAAACTGTGGGCACGCGGCAGGCCTGGGGGTGCTGACCAGGGCAGGATAGAAAGGGCTTTGCTCTCTGCTCCAGTGGAGGATAAGCTACCAGGCCTGTTTGGCTGACTTTGAAGAAAAGCCAAGGGTTTGTCTCATGGGGAATAAATTACACACATAAAATGTGAGGCATCAAGTAATTTAATTAGCTCAATTTAGATGCACTATTGACATGACACTAGTGCTTATTACTAATGAATACCCTGCTAGTGAATCATTAATGATGGGAGTATCTCTCTACTGTGCTTATGAATGCTTCACTGTGGAAAGGTGGAAAATTCATTTAAGCTGTTGGATTTTGTGGCCTAGTTGTTTGCTTCGCTTTTGACCTTTTTGATCAGCTATTCTGAATTAGGTTTGTGAACAAAAGGAAAGAATATGAATTGAGTTTTGAAGGAAATTGGCTGTCAAGGGTAACGGACATGTCTAGAATACCTTCAGCACATTTTATTTGCACAATACTTGCAGTTATGTGCCAGGGAAGGTGTGCAGAGGGCACAGACATGTAGGAATAATTGTAAGAACCAAATCAACAATGAGCAGCTCTAGCAGAAGATAGAGACCAGGTAGACCCACAGAGCTGGATTCTGGGGGTACACTGTGTTTTGGGCCTCGCTCAGGACTTGCTGCTACATCCCAGGATAGCTGCTACTTGGTGAAATAAATCAGGGGACTCCAGGTGCATCAAAACTGAATAGTCAACAAGCTTTGTACTGGAAACACCAGCTGGAGCTTCACCACAGCCAACATATTTTACAACCTGTTTGGAATCTGAGCAGTAGGATGCAGCGATTGGGTGTCTTGTGACAAGCTGTCTCAGCTTCTGGTTCTGAAGCAATTCAACTAATGAGATTTTGCAATCCCAGAATCACTCTTGTTATGCCCTTACTAACTGACTGAAGCTTTCCCAATACCAAAATTTTCCCATGCAAAAAGGAACACCTTATTGAAAGATGTCTGCCTTATAGGAAATAAAGTTTTCGATTAAAAAAAGTATAATTTCTCTAAATTTTGGGGTGGTCAAAGTTATCAGTCCAGAGCCTGGGTCACTGGACAAGCACCCACAGACATTCACCCCATGTGACCACAGTGAGATCTCCAGCAGCAATTTTTCATTTTCAAACCAGCCACAAAATCTGTCCTGGATTTCCCAGTTCTGTTCCCCAAGGTACTTCCACAGGACTGAAGACAAAGTTTCCTGTGAATAGGGCACATGTAGGATGTCAGGTGAATAGACATTGTATAAATACCATCTTATAAAAAAGTGTTCACTCCAACAGCTACTTAATTAATGGAAAATCTCTCTTGGATGGGGGTGCTCCAGGCACAAAATTAATAGTTCTGACCAAGATGACTTTTAGAAGCTTATGTTTTACATAGTCCCACATTTTTTGGTTTTTTTGTTGAATGTCCAGCTGAAAAGCAAAAAACTCTATCATGAAAGCAAAATTTTCTCTTATGTTTCAGTTTGTGCATTGTTTTTTCCCATGAGATTCACCAATTGAAAACCAAATAACATTTATTTAAGGGTAAACATTTTATGACTTTATAGGCACATTTTGTTCTGAATTTCCAAGTATGGATCTGATTTGTTTGAGCATGATTGTATCTCCGCTGCAAACTCACCACCAAGACTGGTCAGGATGTTTCATGACCTTGACCCTCACCTCTGAACTCACTTTATCAGTCTGCAGAACTGAACCCAGATTAATGTACTCCAACTTGCATGTCCTTTTCAGCTCACACCCTATACTCTGCACAGCCCCTTTTGCATCAGTTTTCCTCCTCTTTCTTAATCCAGATGAGTTATGTGAGCAGTAAGAATTAGCTAACCCTTGATGTACTGGGTTGTATCAAACTATTTTGCCAAAGGTGTTAGGATTTTAAACACAGTGGACCAAAAATCAAGCAGTATTTATGATTTATGGACTGAAACAGTTCGTCTTGTAGAGATCATTTGCTTATGAGTACAACAATGTCTTAAAAGACCATCCTCTGAAAAAAAAATGGAACCATAAGTGAGCATGTGGTGTATTGTTTTTCATAGATTAAGTATTAGTTTAGCACAGTTCTATGAAATTGCGAGGGAAAATAAATATAGTTCAGGAAGTAAACATTACTTGTACGCTACATGATTGCTGTGTGTGCTCTCCTGGGTTCTCTTTCTTTCTTGGATTACATTATCTTGGAGGGGACTGCAAGTGATTCCCAGTTCAAAAGGCAGTGACAGAGTGCAGAATAATTCTCCTGGGAGCCAGATCCATTTTTTTTCCACTGTGCTGTCCATCAGGCAGAGCGTTACAAAATGGACCTCAGATGATAAAACCAGGAGTCTTCCCCTCCATATAAAACATGCACCTATTTGCCAGAGCCTGTGTGACTGTCCCCAGCAGACTATTCCTGTGTGAACATGCAATAAACGGTCCCAAAATCTCCAATCAGGTATTTGGGTATCTGAAACCCAACAGAACTCTGCACAACCTAAAGCCCTGTACCCACCCCACAATGGCTCAGATTTCAGGATCAATGCTCTAATTAACCCAAACTTGAAAAGTATGCTAAAAAAATGGTTTTTGCCAAATAAAGGAGAAGGAAACGGAAAAGTCATTTCCAGTGTGAACAGACATGTCTATGCCATAAAGACAATTGGGGTTAGTTTCAACAGAGTTGTCAACTGTCACTGTCAACCCTGAGATTGTTTAATCATTGTGGTAGTGATATATCCTTCAGTATGGGAGGTGCTATTAGGGTGTTGTATTTCCTCCTAAAATCTTCTAACAATCTCCTTTCTTAGAATGACTGCCCTGGTGTTATACAGTCGGCAGCTAGGAGCAAGCAGAGTCCTTTCCATCAGTGTTCAGATTTTCAGTGGGTATTTCTTGCTGCTTGGCTCATAGCAATGTTTGACACATGAGGGCTGTGTGTCCCCAGTTTTGTCCTTGCTCTTCTTCCAGACTTCTTGCCTTCCCAGTCCTGGGTTCTCCAAGTTCTGCTCCCCAAATGCCAAACATTTTCAGTCCTTGCACGTAGATGAGCTTTGCAGCACATGTACAGTAAATCCAATACTTCACTGTCACATTAGACCTGCTGCACATGTGCACATTCTATGTGCATCTGAATGTACAGAGGATCTGATTCTGATTTAAAACAGTATTCTCCTGCCTGCAGCACTTCACAGCACATGTACATGTAGTTCTTCATGGCTGGTTTGTGACTCCAGTATGTCTTCCTCCTCTTCCTGTCCTGCTGTCCACAGGGGGACAATTATTGATAAAGGGGTTTCCATTCTGGAGCCCTGTGGAGGACGGTGTGTTGTACGTCTGTTGAGCCAGACTGCAAGCATGGTAGGGCAGGGATGTAGGTTGCTTTCAGCTTTTGTGAAAACTTGGGTGTCTGGGCATGAGCTTCAGGAAAATCTGGGCCCAACAGCAGATCCTGAAACATTTGAAAATCTGGCTTGCAGTGTGCATTCTTCCACCTGCTCAGCAACATGCGCTGAACAGAAAGATCAATAACAGTATTGCAAAGAAGCTTGGTTTCAGGACACAGTTCAGGTCTTCAGCAGCACCTGCTGAAGATGGTGCTGGCATGGCCAGGGTCTCCCTCCTGGGGGAGGTGAACCCCCCTCCACCCCTGCCCCGCTCTGCCACAGCTGCTGGGGGCCACAGAGCCCTGGGGGCTTCACGGGGCAGGTGATGCTGAGAGGCTGGAGATCCTCCCGCACACCCCATCCCGCTGCTGCAGGCACCTGTCCCATGGCATCAATGGCTTTCGAGAAAGCCCCACAGTAGAGATGGACTCATCTGCAGACCTGCTTATCTCTGGCAATTTATCTGTAATCCCTCTATAAACTGATGTATATGTAAATTATTTGTATATGTAAATGATTTGTATATGTAAATGATTTGTATATATTTTCCTCACTCTGTTCAGGAACTATGTAGAGGAGCTGAGAAATACCCATCAAACTGACAAGTGCAACAGACCGTAAATCTCAGTTTAATAAATATGGAAAAGAACTGACTCCAGGGTGATTTTAGAGCTGCACTCACCATGTTATGTTTCAGTACCAGGCACATAAAGTTTCACACTTCTGCATAAAATTCTTCGGGTTTGGTAATCATGTGCTGAAAGGTGGGTCAGGCTACTGACAGCATGGTTTGGCTGCAGCCATAAATAGTCCTGCATGGTTTCCTACAGGAGATAGTTTACCACTCAAAACACCTGTACAAATCACAGACGTATATTTTTGAATTGGTCTCTGAATATCCAGCATAATACAGAAACCAGTGTCTGTATTAATGATACTGTAAATGGTAAATTTATGCTTAATAATCTTGTGGAAAGATAAAGACTTCTCCTTTTACCCCTTTTTTTTTTTGGGGGGGGGGTGGTGTCTCTTTTGTAGCTAGTTACTGTGGTGGTGATGATATAAAATTCCATGTATGTATATGAATATGTCCATATATTTTGAGGGACAGCTGCAATTATTCCCTAGCTTTCTGATTTATATTTACATTGGTGAATAGTCTTAATATTAATTTATGTGCTTGGAGTTTAGATTTATATTTCTCCACAAGTTCAAAAAGCTAGAAAGTTTTACAAACATTCCATCCTCCCAGTGCCCCCCAGATTTGCCAACATCTTGTGATGTTTGTTACTCACAGGAATTCACTTCCTGTGAAGAAGATGGATTTCTAAGAGGAGGCCTATGCTGTGGTTTTGTGATCAAATAACATTCTTCCAATCTTCAGAAAAACACAGGTGAGCTCATGCAAATTGGTTAGCTCATGCAAATTGGTGAGCTCTCTTCTGCAGTGACAGGTTAATAATGCAGTGGCTCTCCAGCTCATTTTTCCTGTGATATATCTCAGCTCCATTGAAAACACACTTTTCAGTCAAATGAAGCTGACTTACAGCCTAATTTATTTTTATTTTATTTAGTTAGTTAGTATTGCCTCTGCTGTTCTTTGTCCAGCTCTTCTTTTAATCACTCCTCAGCAACTGAAGAATGGGACACTATTTGTGTTTAAGCTAAACTCTCAAAACCATCATGTTCAGATCGGTCTGTGTTTGCTAGCCTGTGCGAGCTCCTTTTCCCCAAATTCAACTTCCCTGCAGAAGTGCCTGGAATCACCCATGATAATCATTTTCATGTTATCTCTACTGTAACTCTCTGGTGATATATTTACTGCCTGTCCTGGCAGAGCGACAACAGCGTTATGTAGACAAGTCTGTGGCCGACATTCCTGTGTTTGTAATTCTGGCTCCTTGCACGTATCAGAGGAACTGAAGCATGGCACAAGTGCCTGCATGTTTCTTCAGTCTAAATCCGTACACTTGCTCTTGAGCTTTCACCAGCCTGGCAGAGGAATCTCTTGATCTCCTGTATTCAGCCTTTCCTCTTCAGCATATAGACATTTTTATTAAGTTACAAGAGTGATAAAATGTTGATATCATCTTCAGCACATTTAAAACAAATTAGGAAGCCAAATTTTTACTCATATAAGCAGGTCAATTAATTTCAATGTCAAGATCATTTTTATGGGCATAGTGGATAGATATCAGCAAAAATTGAGCCCTGGGTTTTTTGTTACATTTGTTATGAATGAAAATGACATAGCTGCAAAACTGGGACATGAACCCGGTGAAATGGGGCAGTACCACAAAGGGTACTACCAGGGAAATCCTGGTTCCAATGAAATTAATGGGAAACCTGATGTATAGAACAAGTATCAGAAATATGGTGCATAACCACGAGAATTCTCAGGCATATGCTCTTAGTTAAACAGTTTAGAAATTTTACTTCTTACATAAAATCTAATATTAAGAATATTTGGGTTACTTTAGAACTCAAATAATTTGAAGAGCTCTTCATTTCAACAGATCACCTTTCATATGGTGGGGTTTCTTATTTGTGGTAAAAGACTAAAATTTGTTCCCACTGAAGAACATAATTGTGTTCTGTGTGAAGTATTATAGGTGAATTGGGAGTATGTGATATTTTTAGGCTTTTGCCTAATTACATCTGAGTAAGGATTTCAAAACTTGAGTCTGACAGGTTTTGCATGTGTGATAATATTATTGTGGCAAATAAATTAGATTCAGTCTTATGAAGCTACACTCATTGCAAGACAGGGAAACAGGATCAGGCCAAGACAATTTCATCTTTACAGCAGCTGGAAACTCCTTGTGAAATTAAGCAATATGGGGAATATTCTGAAATAACCTCTGAGTGCCTGTGTTGAGGCTGAGATGGAAGCTGGAATGGTGGGTCAGAGCTGCTCACAGATTTTCCAGCTGTATCCCTTGTCTTCAGCTGGGGCTTCTGCAGAAAAGCCCTGGGGCTTGGGTTTAGAAAAAAACATATGATACTCCTATGTGTTGGAGCCTATAGAAACAAATGAAAAAGAAAAAGAAAATAAGACTGCTATGCTTGTTATATATCAATGCATTCTGAAAAGTATTTGAGTTCCCCTTTCAATAATCATCCAGAAAATATTTACTATTGTTTTAAGCTCCCCGTAGTCTAAACAAATTTACTCATTAAAAACAACAGAGCAATAAAAACAAACATACCCACCATGTAAACGAAATGCAAAAATCTGCCAGTCATTTGTGAAAGTGGTTTTGATTTGACTATAGCTAAATTGGTAGGGGTATTATTTTCCCTCAGTATGACTGATGTGGGTTTACATAAAGGGTTTAATAAAATAAGTGGCATTAGGGAAATGTGAAAAAAAAATAAATTGTATCAGAGATGTTATTTTCACTTAACAATATTGAAAGGAAAAAACAATAGGCACTGTGGAGGTTTTTTAATCAAATGTACACTGTACCATCTCTTGTGAGAGGAAATCCAGAGCTACAGTGATAAAAGCTCAATTACTACAGAAATAAGTAACAAATTGTATTCTACTTTTCCTATAGTACACACTCAGCAATATCTGAGCCTGAGCACACTGTGGCTGGGTTTCCAGTCAAGTTGATGCCCGGCTGTGTATGTCTGTCTTCACCTTCTTCAACAACTCCGCATGATTTGCTGTCTCTAGGACACCTTTTCTCATGTGAGAACTTAATGGCTTGATAACTATAAAGGGACAGCTGGCTTAGCTGAGTGGTAACTGTTTGCTCTCACCTCCTAGTTACTGGGAATTTAAATATACAGAAATGCATGTACAATCCTTGCTTGTAACCTTATCTATTGGAAATAGTCCTTTGTGTATAAACTTATTACTGTGGGGATGCTTGTCATGTATCAGCAGTGGCTTTGTAAGACCCATTGTAATAATATAGCTATTAGCAATGGGTGCAGCCTGAACATCCCTGGGCTCCTTCAGAGGCTGGATTCACTCCTCAATCTAAGACAATGGGTCACTCCTATTTCCAGCTTCGACTGCCTCTGTGCATCCTCTGCAGAAAAGTTAGAGGCATAAGAAGATATTATTTAGAAAAAAAATACTTGAAGTGCCTGTCCTGAAAGTACTTGTGTGGCTGCTTGTATAAATAAGGAAAGGATCAAGGAATTAAAAAGTTTCTCTTTAATTCTCCCTCTTCCTTTATCAATGTTGTGCTGATGATATTTAATTTTGGACGTGATGTGTTAAGAGCCTGGTTTGTGTGGGGCTGGGATTCCCTGTGGTTTCCCATCTGCAGAGGCAGCAGACTGTCTCCTCCTTTACAGACCAGGCAGACCTGCAAGGACAGTGACTAATTACCATCATTTATCATTCTTCCAGGTGATCTGATTGAAATCTCCTACTTGTCAGTGGTTCAGGAGCCATCAGGTCACAGGACCACCTCAGAAAGACACTGAGGCTTTGGTATCCATTATCAGTCTGGCTGCTAAGAGACTTAATTACTATAACACAGAGGCACTAAATTGCATGTGCATCAACTGCCAATAAAACTTAAGTCTTCAGTTGTCTTTAGAAATAATAAATTCAACAATAATTTCAGCTTTGCAGTTCCTGCTCCCTCACCTCAGCAGGATGGGAAAGAATGGACCGTGCTGGAGGAGAGTTGTTTTCAGATGGCCAGGAAAGGGAGGATAAGGGAGCAAGCAGAGACATCACCACGTCTGAGCCAGGCAACCTGTTGCTAACTGAACTGCTTCTCTTTAGCTTCCCGGCAGCGTTCAGTGCTGTGGGAAGACAGGAGCAGCATGCGCTCAGGACCGGGGTGCAGCCTGCAGTCCTACCCGGGGACTGCTGACTGCGTGGCTCTGACCAGCAGCAAGGTCAAAGAACCTGGAGACTCAGGCTGTCACTGATGGTTTGATTTAAATTCACCCATCTGGGTGATGTCTTAGACAATTAGCTGTGCCTCATGGGTAAGCCACAGATATATCCTTATAACCTAGGGGGCTGAGATTAAAAACTATAAAATGATTTATTCAGGCTGGAAATTAAAAGCCTGAAGCCATGTGAATATCTGCAGAGATTGTGTTTAAGGGCACAGATTCATTACACAGTAATCATTAATGTGCTACCTTCAGGTATCGCAAGAAAAATTTCTGCTGTAGAGAAGAATTAGCGTGATTAACTTTTTGGTATTGGGAAATTGCCAAGAAAAAAGTAAAACAGCATATACCTGTAAACATCCCTAGTTTGCAGGTGAGAGATCTCAAAAGTACCTGTTGGATGAAAAAAACCACAGCTATGAGAGAGCTACACAGAAATTACGGTGTGAAAAATAAAGCCTGATTCTGTTACTGACTGTACCCTTTTAGCAGTGCCAAAAATAGCCCCAGAAAAACAAGTTGATTTGTCCTGAGTGTATTATCTGTGTTGTTTTCTGAACACATCTTTTTCTTGCTGAGGACACTTTCTTGGTAGTTTCTTCATCAAATTGCAATTATTTTAATGCTATGAGCCACGAGCCATTACTAGGTTAACCACAGATTTATTACCATGATAGGCAAATAAAGCAAGTGCCCCAGTTTCCAGTGAGTCCTGCTGTCCCTGGAACTGTTCTGCAGCTGGGATGCTCCCTTCGCTGCAGAGGAGAAATGCCCGCATTGATTTTCACCAGCATCTCCTGTTGCTTGGCCTCCATGGCTGTGTGCCCACTGATGTGGATGGGTTCCCTGATGGTGGGTCAATCCCAGCAAGTTACTTGTGCAGGATGGAGACCTCCTAGTGCAGCAAGCACAGTCTAAGCAATTCCTTGGGAGAGTTTCTCAGATTCTTTTAGCTTCTTTTAGAGTTTACTTTTTTTTCTAAAGTTCACAGAACAGCTGGGGTGGGAAGGGACCTCTCTGGAGATATCCAGGTTCGACCTCCCCCCGACAAAAGGTGCAGTCAAACTTTTCTGTTCTTTTTCTGCAAGTAACTGCCTTGAGATGCTGTGGATTAACTCATACAGAAGAAATCTACAAATGTTGTTAAAAATCAAACCAAACTGTTAAATATTTGCTTAGAGATGCTTTGGTTCACCAGCTGAACAGCTTGCTGACTGTAAACAAATGACAATTCAACAAACATTTTGGGAACTCAGGGTAAGCTGAACAACTTGATTTTGGCTTATGCAGGCATGAAGACCATATTTACTGAACAGAGGGAAGACTGGCTTCTCTCAGGGAAGAAGGTCACTAAGGCCTGAGGCAAAGGTACATCAAAGCCTGGGTAGGACATCAAGCACGAAAGCACTGCTGTTGACTTCAGTGGGGCTGCCCCTGAGTTAAGGGTGAAACCAGCAGCTAAATGTTTTCCTGAGTTTGTGCTTTACCTTGCACAGGTTTTTAAGGCATGATTGCAGAGATATGGTTCATTTTTTTAAGCATTAAACAATGCTTCATGTTACTGCAGGCTAATGTAACAAGATGGGTTCACTTTATACACTAAATTGAAAAATAAATCTGTCCTCGGTTTTCACCTGAAGTTGACATTTCCCTTGCTCCCTTTGTGTATGAATTGCAAAGTGGTAGCCTAAGGGAAGGCGTTTGAAGAATGCTGTGTTTATAAGTGGTCTATATTATATTTTATATATGTAGGCAGCAGCTCTGGTCTCCACTTTTAGACCTGAGGGGAAGGCAATGGTTTCCTGTGCAGCAGAGCCCCAGCTCCTGTCTGTACACAGGTACACAAAGATCCTTTTAACTGCCTCGAGAGAAGCGGTGAGATGAAACATGCCCACTGATGGCTAACAGATCTGTCCCTCAAGACTGCTTTTCTCCGAACATGGCATTTGTTTACACTCAGCTAAAGCTTTTAGCATTTTCAGACCTATAAGAGGATTTGGCTGGTAGCCCTGCTGTTGATTGTCATATTCCCTAGCTAGAAATGTCAGTTACCACTTCTCTTTCTTCTTCCGTTCATTAAACTTTTTGTATATTTTCGCTGTCGTTCCCAGGAATTAGTGATGACATGTGCCATTTGCATATTACTGTAGTTCTTCCAGGGGATGTGAGTGCACACAGAGCTTGCAGCTTTTAGCCCACTAGGGATTCGGGGGACCAGGAGCAGCATAATATAATCTGAATATTATTTGTAGCATCTTGTGTATAGAAAAACATAGTGAAAAATAAAATTCAGCTGGATCTGAATATGCATACATATGGCTTATCTTTCATGATCTACCACTGAGCAATTTCTCTGCAGATACAGAATGATATTTATGGACATTTACCACAGTATAACTAACTGAAAGGATCGCACAGCTATAATTATTTAACCCTCCCTTGTATTACTGAGTGACACTGAATTGTCAGCATGGCTGCACAGCTGATTTCTCAGATTTGCCGCTGAAGAACCCTTGTGGGCTTGTTGCTTCACACTGACTGCCTGAGAAGCTGCCCCAGGCTTCCTCTGCTCCTCTGCTGTGCCAATGTCCAGAGATGAAATCCTCTCCCCCTTTTCTTAGGAAAGAAGATTTTCATAATATATAGAATACCTTGCTGTGCAGGGCCAAGGCTCGAGCCCACAGAATTAAGGCTTCAGTCATGGTTGGATGATGCAGCCCAGCTGCTGCTGGTTCACATTTGGTAGTTTCCACCCCAGATCACTCTGTCCAGCCATTTTTTCCCATGGTTCAATCACAAACCCAAAGCAGAGTTCACTGATAACTGGTTACACCAGCAGAACTGAGGAGGCAATAGCCTAAGGGAGGAGGACAGGAGCAAGCAGCTGGGCACCAGTGGCAGTTGGCTTAATTTGCCTACCACAGCTGTCTTTGGCTTGTTACAACAATGAGCTTGAGGGGCTTAACTACACTGGAGTCATTTCAAACACGTCTATGTAGCTAAAAGGTATGAGCTAGTCCAAGATCATGAGCTAAAGTCCCTTTGGTGTCTACAAAAGAGACTAGAATCTCCAGAAGGAAGTTCATCTGTTTTAGGTGCTTTCAGAACAGCTAATCTGCCTCTGTCTCCCTGGGTAACTGTGAAATCACAGATTAGGGCAACCAGGCTATATAGATAGGTCTGAGACATCCAGGGATCCAGGAAACCTTTCAATACTTTATCTTGTCCAGATTTTAGTAACACCAGTGAATACCCTGTGAGGGTTTTATATAGGATGCATCTTGATACAAGTCTTAGATCCCCTTTATTCCTTTCAAACCTGCAGCAGGACAGAAGGAGAATTTCTGCCTGTCATGCTCCCTGACACGTTTCCCATTCCCATTATGGCCGTTAATACCATGTTTTGAGTCATGTTGCCCTGTCCCAGTTGGCTAGATCAGACTATCTTTCTAACCTCAGATGGTTAAAATCCAGGGAAATTAATTGCATTTTAAAAGGATAGTTATGGCCACACTGGCTTTGAACTAGTTAGGTCAGAGAAAGTTAGCAAGTTGCTACAGCAGCAGGGAGCTCAGCTCAGGCTGCAGAACTTGCCTTTATGAAATATTTTGTCAAATGCTCAAACCAGCACTGCATTCGAGCAGGGCTGCATTGACAGCAGTACCCAGCAGCTGCCCAAAACATAATGCTGTATTACCCGAGTTACCTACGTAGTAATGAAATGTGCATGATATGATGCCCTGTCAGCCCTGAGCGAGACTCCAGATTGGCTTTGGCAAAGGCTCTGACCTAGAAGGGCTGTCATTTATTATAAGACCCACAGTAATCCCAGCTCAATTTGTGGCCAGCGCTTGGCTTTTATGTATGATGAATTAGAAAGTGGGATGGTTCCTCCTCACACTACAGGTTTCATTTTACTCTTCTTTGTGAGAAATTCCTCCCTTTCAAGCTGCAGACCTGGAAAGCATTTCAAAGCCTGTCCTGTTCTCGTGATAGTTTGGTAACTGCTCAAGAACTGGTGAATTTAAAAAGTGACACTGTTTCCCACTTTCAACTCCTGAAACATATCTGAGAGCCACTCAGGTTGTTTCCATTTTGTACCACTTCTGGAATTTCAGAGATAAATTATTTGATCGTAGCTGGTAAAACAATGTAACTACATTTCTCATGATTCAACCAGACCAGCTAAATATCTTCTATGTCAGCATGAATACTGCAAAGGGAAAATTCTTCTGATAAAACCTTTGCTGAACATGCCCTACAGGAACTCATACAAATTGCAAGTAAATGTTTACTTTTTTCAAACACACCTTATTTAATTTGTTTTGCTTTTTTTCTAGTGGTGTTTGGTGGGGTTTTTTTTTAGTGAAGTAATCCCTATAAAATAAAGTCCTATAAGTATTTTTTAATTGCAAACTGCTCGGCGCGTGCCAGGCTGTACACAGTCCTGTTATCCTCTGGCCAGGGCAGCAAAGCTCTGCTAGACACTGAACACAGGACAGCTGCCATCGGATTTGGTTTCCTCAGCCGCTTCCTGCGGCTCTGTGCTGGGGGCTCAGCTCTCCTCTTGCCCTCCCTTCAGCTTCCTCCCCCTGCACTGATTCTCAGCAGAGCCATATACTGTAAGGTACATCAGCTCCGGTGTCTTTTCTGAGCAGCTTTCAAAGGAACCAGTACTCTCAAAGCATGCCCAGATGAGTGTATCCAGTTTCACAAAAGCACACATAAATTGACTGGAAAGGGAAAACACAGGCAACAGCCTCAGGGCCAGCCGGTAGCAGGGCTGCATTTGTAGCTGCTCATCAGCAAATCATTTACATGGCCTGAAAGTGCAGTGAGAGCGTTGGCGGAAAAGGGAAGGAACTCCTGTAATTTTGAAGCATGGATGCGCTGTCTGTGAAAACTCAAAACTGAGGCCGTATGCCAGGCCTGGCCACGCTCTGCTCCCTGAGACATGCTGCAGAGACAGTGCTGCAGGGGTTCCACGGGTCTCACAGGCTGGCCTGCTGTGCATCCTGCAGCGCGGTGTCTGAAGAGGTTTGCTGCCTTTGCATAAAGGGGTGTTGTACTTGATCTGTTTGGGACACCATCCCAGCGCAGATGGGCTTTCTTCACAGCTAGCCCAAAGGAAGTGGGTGGCTTCTCAATGCTGTACAATAATAACAGTAATGCTGCTGATTTAACAGCAGGTCCTTTTACATTATCACTATGGTTCCTAAAACTGCACCTTTCAAGCTGGACTAGACTCCTGAAGGAGTGTTTTGATTTGTTTTGCAGTTGTTTAGTTGCCCTTTATTTGTTAATTGACAAAACATGACCTATTCTTTTTTTAAGTGCACAAAATAATTTTTGATTTTATGACAAATATTAGCCCTTTTTTTATTTCCCTCCCCTTTTTTTTTTTCTAGTAGCTGTAGCTTCTAAGTACTTCTTGGTTAAAGATATGAATTTGGCATGCAAATAGTTCTATGGTCTGAAATGTTCCAGCATTTCAACAGACTGATGAAAGTCCATTTTCTTTTGTCTGGACTATCACAGTTAAGTATATGCCGCTTTTGTTGAACACACAAAGTGGCTGTTTTCCTAACTATCTGCCTCTCAATTTTCTCCTGCCTCTCTGTGTGCTTGTGTAAGTAACCTGAGAGGAGTGTTCAGTCTCTGAGGCTACAACTATTCTAGCAAATTAAAAAGTGGCAAGGAATGTTCCCAGGCACTAGGCTTCTGTTGCCTGTACTCCTGAATTTTTAAAAAGGTCCCAGGGATGGTTTTAGCTCACACCAAGCAGCACTTTCCTGGACAATACCTAGGCATGGTCTGAGGGTGAGCAAGGGACAGAAAGTCTTCCCAGTGAGCAACCTGAACGCAGGGACGCTGCTTTGGAGGGCAGGAGTGTGACGATGTGAACCCCAGTGCCAGTTGTGCTCTCTGCCAGAGAGTTGCTCAAAACACACTTAGTTTATTACTCCAGGCACCATTTGAGTGGTATTAGGGCACCTCTACCTCTTTGATATTTCAAGGAGCTATAAAATACCCCTCTCATTTCAAGGGTCTGTTAATGGACCCACAGAAACTTTGATGTACCAAGATGCTTAAACAAGAAGTTCTGTGATGGTCAGCAGCCTAACTCATATGCTTGAGGTGAGCTCCAGCCTCGTCACATCTCTGGGCTGGAGTCTAAAATATGTGAGCTTTGAGCTGTCTGGTCTCACTGAATTTGGATCTTCACAGGACAGTCCCTTGTTACATCATGTAGACTTGTTAGCAGAAACTTTGCTATAACACAATAGATAGATAATGAGTCTGGATGATCATTTATTCACATTAAATGCTGGATGCAGTAACAACTCCAGAAGCCTCAGGGTAGCCAAGCACTCACTGCAATAACTAAGCAATACAGCTCTGAACAAGAAATAGTCATCATCTGCTAGGATAGATCAGAAGGGCATCTGAGAATGCCAAAAGAAGATTAGAAAAGAGAATTTTTTTTTTTTTTTTTTTTTTACCACATTTACCATCACTTATCAACAATGACAAACCACCAAGAAGTGAGCTGTAAATTTCAAGTCCCCAGCAGTAGAGAAATGAAATCCAGGGAAATAGAAAATGTATAACCTATGGAGAAGTCTGTTGGTCAGGGCCAAAGGAAAAGGCTGCCATGAAGGGAGGGAAGACAGAATAGCCATGTCAAGAAAAAGCAGCAGAGAAAAGAAGAGTTTGGCTATTTATTCAGACCAGAGGAAGGCCAGAATGTTGTGGGCTAACATGGCATCCTTGTGAGGACCAGGTTGGTGGGCAGCCTCAGCATCATGTGGCTTGTCTGGTGGTGTTCTTCCATGGTGTGTGCCTGCAACAGTTCCTCTAACACCTGTTCCAACAGGAATGGACCGGGTAGATTGCACATAGGTTGCCAGGAGTGCCTACCAGCATAACAGGATAATCAGTACAGCCTGATATAGTAACAAGTAGACAGCAAATAGTCTGGGTGTGAAAGAACAGCCCTTCCAGAGCTCTATAGTTTGGTTATAAATAGCTGGGCACACGGACTTTGAGTACTTATTAAAGACATTTCACCTTTCCTTCTGCTTTGGATTAAAAACCAGCAACTTTTTAGAAAAAAGACCAGCAACTCACTCAGACAAGGATTTTGTAAGTCCAGAGAGCACAACAGCCTCAAAGTGGGAAACACCAAAGTTAATTGCTGCTTCTCTTCTCCTGCCCCTTCCCCTTGAACAATTTGTCGTATCTGATTGAGGCTGGCTGACTTCAGAGTGCAGATGACAGGTCCAGGCAGGCAGCACTGCTTCTACAGTAGGACTAGGAGGGAAGCCCAGGCAAATCCGTGCCAGCTCATGAAGTTAAAACAATTTCGCATATAAAAAGGAAACCATAACTAATTAACACCAGGCAGGTGGTCTAGCTGAAAACTAAAATCCAAACTAGGTCACAAGGGAATATGGGACTTGGCAAATGAAACTGTAACTGAAACATCTCCCAAGACCAGCCAAGTGAAAGCAGAGCCAACTACCCTCATGAAAAAATATGCCTGTGCCAGTCATTTCTGGGGAAAACAAGCCAAGGACAAATGACTGCAGCTCTCAGAATGAGCATGATTGCATTTAGTCTTCAGGGCTTTGTTTCTAAAAGAGTTTTTTTGTTAAATGCCAATCTTACTTGGTCAGATTCACAGCGAGCTGAAAAATCAGCCTTCATGATGGTTTAAGAGAATTGTCAGGGAAGATGATTGTGGAGGTATTAAATACTAAAACAAAGAGAAGAGTGTGAAAATGTATGTTAATTTAGGTGAGGCTTGGAGGAAGCAATAGGCCCTAATGCGTTGCATTACAAAAGCAAAAGCAAGCACCAGAAAAGTACAGAGCTGGCAATATATCAACTACAGCATAAGAGATTGTTAACAGAATGGGGGGAGGAGGTTTTCTTTGGAGGAAATAAATGGAGAAAGTGGGATTTGTAGGGTGAGAGGGTCTGCTCTTATACTGAAAATAAGGACTGATCAAATACAAGTACAGCGACTTCAAACTTACCATGAGTAGTGTATGGGCTTTGGGAAACTGAACTCCCAGGTCACATTTTCAACTGGTGGCCCTTAGGGATACAGAAATTATTCCCTGCACTCAAACTCCTGAAATGTAATCTCATGACATACCTAAATGAGAGTGCAGACTTATGGGGACTTACCCACAAGCTGGAGAAATAGTTGATAGGTTTGGACTTTTAAAAGCTTATGAGAGCTTGCAAATGTGTAGTGCAGCAGGATGTACAAAGCCCCAGCTATTTCTGCTGCTGCAGGTAGATTATTCCACTCACCTCACTATACCCGTGGTCAGAGCATGTGTAGTTCTCTTCATGAAAAACCTCCATTCTGCATTTAAAACATAAAAATACAGCCTGTAAGGTCAATTGACTGTAGTTTAATGAAGTCCTTTGGCAAGCAATTCAGTGAAGAGGTAATTGCAATCAGCAAGCAGGAAAAGTAGCTCTTTAGCTTTAATCAGCCTCGTGGTACCATTTATACCTATTACTATAAACAGTTATGGTAATCACGTAACAATTCATGTTCATACTTTACTAAGATTATGATTGTTCTCCTTTACACTGCAATGTTCACACGCAGTTGTTCAGGTATGTGTAGTGTTATACACACCCCTAAAGTACAAAGGGCCAGGCTCTTGGCTAGCCAATACTGGTGTAACCCACTGATGCCCAGTGGAGCCCATATACTTGCATGAAATCCCTGCCTTGCAAATATTTTTCAAATCTATTTAAATATGTATAAGACAAGGCATAAAATACTAAGGGATTTGCTTATAAAGAAAGTCTGAGGCATGGAATGATGTCTTCAGACGGATCAAGCAGGAGTACTTGAAGACCTACCTGTCCTAATTTTCCATTGCCAGCTCACTGGACCTTCTCCCAGCCTTCAGCTCCACATTATGCAATCCACTCAGCGTAAATGTGGCCAGATAAACTTCAAAACTCATCAGTGTGGTTTGAGCTAATCCACTAACCCTGTGTTGAAGTGGATTAGGAAACACTTGCTACACTCACTGCTGAGGCTGTGCTGGCATAGCAAACATCTGTCAGGGTGAGTAACAGCCTCTGACACCACCAGTTTTGCAAGGTAAATGGGCCACGCACAAGAGAATTGTGCCCAGTCACAACAAGTAGTTCTTTCGTTAGGGAGACGGAAAGGAGATGTGATTTGCCACACAAGGCACAGGAAACTTCTTCATCCATAAAGCAGCAGCATGGAGGGGGAAAAAAGCTAAGACTGGGAGGACATGAAAAGGGTAAAGTTAATACCAGAAGTTGGAGCAGCAGCATGAGATTATATTGTATAGCACTTAATGCATGAGAAGAGCTGTCAAGCTTCTGCACCAGGCTAGAAATAGACCGTGAAGGAATTAGCATCCATTTCATCAAGACAAAAGGAGAGTTTAATCCCCCTTCCATATCATATTGTCACTAATTAATTGCTCTCAAGACATTTGCCCTGCTGACTTCTTTTCTGTGTTCCTCCAAAAGTCCTCAGTTCATAAAAAAGAACTGATTAATAAAAAAAAAACCAAACAGAAGAGCCATCTGACAACTGTACACCTGGCATCTCTTTTTTTTTCTTTCTGTGTTCTACTTTAAGCAAAATACTGTCCTTGCAATAGGCAAAAGTCCTCTCTGAGTGGGCACTAAGTTGGCTCAGTACCAGTGTTTTACAGCTCCATGACCTGCTGCAGGAAACTATCTACTCAAATCATATGGGGGCCATCTATATTTTGTGCACAGAATGATGGACTAACATATACAGTCATCATAATCTCTACAGAAACACTTCACATTGTCTTGAGGGAAACCTATCTGAATCTGTAAGAAACTTTATTGCTTATATTAAAATGATTCTCTTGGACAATTATCATACCTGTTGACTTGGGCATTCAGTTGAAACCAAGCTATTAAAATAAAACCAAACACCCTGAGGCGATCTTTGCAAGACTTTTAATTATTGAGTTAAATAAAACATCAGTTGTCTTTTAATGAAATATGTCACTGCATTCAGCCTTTCCCTTGGGTTTACCAGGTGCGTTCAAAGAAACACTTAGAGACAGCTCTGTTATTATCATTATTATATTTCTAGTGCCAGATAAGTGCCTGTTGTATTCTAGAGAGAGACAGATAGTAGTTTAAATACACTTGGAATATTTAGCAATGTAAATGAAAATCACAGGTAAAGAGGCTCTAGAAGAATGAAATAGAAGAAGGTCAGTGTTTGGCCTCCCTAGAGCAAAGCTGACAGTCTGTACCACAAACTAACATCACGTGGCTGCAGAAAAAGCCAGGCACTTTAATAAGAACATTAATTAACATGTTCAGCAAGGGAAACATACCCAAATCCTCTTCTCTGGCCGACTTCATAGAGCCAGACCTAAAATTCTCCCAGAGTAGAAGAAAGCAGTGCCTAGGGATGGACTGTCCCTCTGCCAGGATGCAACTGCTGTTCTTATGGCACCTAACCCAGACAAACTGAAAATCCCATTATGGCTTTGTCGTGCATGAAGTCCAAGGGATGCGAGTGTCCAAAGCAGCCTGGGAATCACATTATGGAATTCCACAAGACTTGTCTGGAGGCCTCAGATGCTCCCATCCCTGTCAGGGAACATGCCAGCTGCATACGCCCATGGCCCTGGTCCCCAGCAGGGCAGAGGCAGTGCTGGAGGCAGACACTGCTCTGCAAAACAGGAGTGGTCCTTGGCAGGATGATGTGCTGCACTGGTACAAAGCATCTTCCCTGTCTGTAACCAGCAGTGTGGCAGGGTAATGTCTTTGCTATCAGAGTGCTTCTGGTCTGCAACTACTTAAAGTTAAAACAATGGTTACCCTGCAAGGGAAGCAATATACCCTTAGATGGTAGGTATGTTACTGCTGGACTTGACCCAAAGCATGCTTTGGGTGAAATCAGAGCCGTGCCACTGGGGCCTTGGATGGGATTTGGATGATGCCAGTTTGGCTCCCTGACCACCAGGCACAGTTTGTACTGCTCATGCAGATTATACTGTCGCCCTTTTCAGCTTGATTAGCAATGCCAAAAAGCTGGAAACTTGCAGGTTATTCTCTTTAAGAAGAGAAATTGATGATGGAGTCAGGTAGCTTGTACACAGTTCTCTCTGGCTGCATACGCTGTGTTCATGAACCCAGGTAGTACTAAGCAGTGGGCGACAACTCTAGTTTTAGCATCAGATTTTTTAGGGCAGCTTCCCCACAAAAAGGTCTTCTTTATTTTCCTCTTGGTGACTCTACTGGATCAGGCCATTCTTCAACTTCCTTTCTGCTTCTGAGCTTCCTGCAACCCCAGCTGCACAGCCTTTTCTGCAGGGAGCAAAAGTGCACACACACACACACACACACAAATGCATATACACATGTCCAACTATACCCCACTTAATGTAGAGCCAAAGCCCTTCTGCCCAGATGATCTATATTTTCAATCAGGACCTGGCACCCCTTGAAGTGGAGGCATGGGCTTTTGTTCTGGCTTGGGAGGTTGCTATCATTTCAGCTACACACTTCCACACAGGCACTTAATATTTTTTTTCCAGCCTTTTTAAATGAAGGGTGGCACCTTAGTCCTTTTCCTTTGGTGAATTCATGCCCAGCCTGTTTCAGACTGGCTGATTCACTGCAGCCCTTCCTCAGAGCAGGTGACTCTCTCTATACACTGCTTTTTCATTCTGTATCAGATTCTCTGCATCTTTTGTGTATTTTATGCACTATGAAAATCAATAAAACAGGTTGAACTATGAAATGTTAATGAATAACAACTGAGAGACTGCAGCTGTTTCATTTTAAGATGCTTTTAATCTCCATTACCATAGCCAACAGCATGTCCTTGAATGACAACCAGTGGTGACCAAGACAGACGTGCTGCCCTCGTCACTAGTGATAAATCACTGAAAAACACACTCAGCTGCAGCAGGGTGGGGAGTGATGTGGGTCTGTTCAGCAAAGCTCCTCCATCAATACCACAGAGTCTCTGTGCAGGATCGGTTTCAAACACCCAGCTCCATGGAATCTGTCTATGGAGTGACTGAACCAGTGCAGTCCAGGCTCTTTGCATGTCTGCTCATCCACCAAGGGACACCTGGGAAAGTTGTGGCAAAGCAGCTCAAGGTGGGAAGTAAATTGCAGCACGCTAATCCCTTCCACAGATGCTCTCATTTAGGTGTAAAATGGTTTAAGGTTATCAGTGTTCCATGACACCCCTGGCAGGATTTATTTACACTTCCTGTAGGAGGCTGTGTTTTGATGTTACAAAATGGTCAGCAGTGATACCAGACTAAGAGGAATTTACCCAGCTAAAAAAACCAAACAAACAAACAAACAAAAAAAAAACACATGGTCAAAAACCCCCAAAGAATGTTGATTCATGAGTTTTCCTCATCAACCTTTACTTGTGCAAACCCTTTAAGTACTTGCACAGTCACAGCAAAGCCTAACACAGCATCAGTGAGTAAGGGAAGGCAGAGGAGGCTCCACGGTCAGTGAGGTAATGTTCAAGGAGTACAAAGCTCATCTTACCAAGATTGGTGCGGTTGGTCAGTAGGTACCTTGCATTTGTAGCAGCTCAGAAACCACCTGGGGTCACACATCTCGGTTATCAAGTCTTCTAGCTCAGGGACCTATGTGGACATAAGAAAGTTAGGAATGGGAAGAGTTGGAACCATAGTGTGTGAGTATGAAGTGAAAGCATGTGAGAGACTAGTTTGTAGTGGTAGCACTTGAAACCCCTCTAGAAGAGCCAGGAAATGGGCCAGGGTTTGGAAATCTCAGGAATTAGATGTGGAGGTGATCCCTTGACGTGGGGGTGGACTGGAGCTCCTCCCTGTAGTAGGGGAAAACCTCATTAACTCTACACCACCACAGCCGGAATTGCTGAGCTGGTACCACCTGACCAAAACAGAGGCAGTGACCTCTATTCTGCACTTTGCTGTGGTTGGACACAGGGATTAATACCGGGAGAGCTGCCATTAAGGGGTGTGGGACCATTCAGGAGTATTAAACTCTGTTGCTAAAGAATGAGTTGATTCTAGCACATTTTGAAACATTTGAAACTATCCAAAAATTCCCTTTAACTAAAGTATTATTTAGGATTATTTCAATATTAGTCAGTAACATTCTTTGTCACAGTAACAGACCAGTGTCCAGGTCCCTGGCAATACTCACCGTTATCTGTATTATCATTTAGACTCCACCTGAAAACATCATTAATTTAAATAAGCAATAGAGACCGAAATAAAATTCCATTCATGCTTAATTCTCCAATGTGGTTTTGAAAAACCTTTCTTCTTTAGCCAGTCTTATGTTACATGCTGGATGGTCTTTGCTTTGACCACCTCATAAAAAAAAAAAGGCTCATAAATACTTTTCATGTGCTATTTCAACTCATGGTACTCCCTGAGGCACCATGCTTTTATTTTTAAAAATCCTTTGTGTATTCCTAAAGCATTTTTAAACCAGTAGCAGAGGCAAATGTGTATTTTAACCCAGGAAAGCCATGTTCTGTCAACATCAGACCACAAATTTTCTTACTCCATGCTGATAAGAATAAAACGTTTCTAGCAGCTTCCACCTGATTTATGTGCTTTCCTTCTGAAAACCATCAATTTCTGAGTGTAAGTGAAAATAGTTGAAAAGATTATGCCTCACTAGATGCTTTCCAAAGCCAAAACCACATTCCTAGTTTGCTACCAGTGGCACAAGCAATAGACCAAGAGCCTCTCCTGTTGCTGCTGCTCAGGAATGCTCTGAATGAAGGAGGGATGTGTGACAGCAGCACCTGGGATGGGGGAGGGCTTGTCTGGGGAAGAGTGGGACTGTGGTGGGCAGTGACAGCAGGCGCGTGCAGTGGGCCTGTAGCTGGGAATGCAAAATTTCACCTTGTATAAGAGATGCTCTGCCTTCCCCAGCTGATACCAGATAGATACCAGTAAAATGAAGTTCTACTGCAAGCAGAAGAACCTGGGCTCACAAATTATAGGAAACAAAAAATACACAGCAATGTTGATGGGATATTGCATTTAAGAAAATCAAAGGCAAAGTAGGTTTTAAACCGAAAAGATTAGAAACTGCACAGGCAGAATAGGCATTAGACAATTGGGTAAACTCAGATGCTCCAGAAAATCTAGAGCAGTTCTCCCACGTTCCAGTTCTGCTCCCAATTTATGCTGGGAAGGAAAACCCCAATGAAACTCTTCCTGGCTCACAGCCTGAGCATATTCTTGGCAATTTGTAACAAGTGAGCTTCTTTGTACGATCACGACCTAGGGCAAAAATGACATCACCCTGAGTGAGGCGGGTGTCCTCATCTCAGCCTCCTTGAAAGACGCCGGCTGCAATGCCCGTACAATATGCTGACAATAAAACTGAGGGAGAGAAGGCAGGATTTCTAAGATAAGCCTTTGCCTTAAACACTGCAGCTCTGGCAGCACCACCTTGGACACCTGGAGGTCAGCAGGTATCAGGGGTGGCTCATTCCTTCTGCTCATGGGGTTGGTAACCTCTGCCAGCCCCAGACAGGCCTTTAAAGGTGTACATTTCCTTAATGGAGAAATCCCTATTATATGATTTCACATCCTTCAGGAGAACCTGCAAAGCATGAGCTCTTGCTGAGATACGTCACTAAGACTCAGCGTTCTGGAAGTATTTGACTTACTAGAGACTATATTCCAGAACAAATGTTAAAAAATGTCTACATATTATTTTTTAACAGTTGTTTACTCAAATGCTCGCATTGTCTAGATTTCCTTTCCATTTATCCTCACAGGTTTTAAAAAACAAATAACAAGGAAACCAAAGGGACACAGTAACTCAGCTGTCCTTCTGGAGGGAGGTGGGTTAAGCCCCAGCCAAACGCCAATGAGATATTTTATCTAACATGTGCTCTAAAATGAACCACAGGTGCTGGCAGGGCCTGCAACAGGCACTCTAAGCCTAATCATTTCTCCCAGCAGGGCTGATCCTTCCAAACTGCTGCCTGTCTTTAGCTTCCAGGAGATAAGTAAAGGTTGCTGTCTTTCCATCAGTTGTTATTCAACCAAAACCATTTGTTTATTTTGCTGCTTTTAATCTTATCCTATACTTTAATTTTTAAAGATACAGAATGCTCGTTATCTACCAACCATCGCCCACAACTCTTAAATGAAGAAATAGTCAGACATTTGCAGGTTGGTGCAGTCAGCATCTGGCAAACTGAAATGCTGCAGCAAAGACCACAAGCTCGATTTGTGGGCAGAGGCTTTTACCATTATCCTATTTGGTTTTGGGGGGTCTTTGGTCTTTTTCAGGAGCTGTGCCAATTAGTGTTACTGAAACACGGTTCATCAGGATTTACTGTCTGTGCCACAGAGCTGAGGACTTGGGGAGCTCTGGCAGAGCAAAACATCAGTGTCGACAGGCAAATGAAATGACACAGTTGTGTGGGTTCAACTTTTGGCTGAGTAATTTCCAATCATAGCTGTGCCTTTGAATGTATACTTGTTTGCCTTCCTCTCTGCACCAAAAAAAAAAAAAGACAAACCACTGTAGGTTTATGAGATGTATCAGGATGTCAGAGTTGGCTATAGTTAGTCTGGCTGCTAGGGCTCCACAGCTTATTTTTCCATGGGCAGTATCATGGACAGCACGCTTTATCTATGTTTTGGAGAAGAAATGGTTAGGTTTGTTTATACACTTAATGCAATTGTGCTTTAATGCCTCCTGACATTGTTTAGACAGGCTTAAATTTTGCACACCACTGTTAAGGAGTATTTTAGTATGTTAGAAACTGTCTTTCTTCTAACCATAGACATAAATACATGGCAGTTGGTTTATTTTACTCAAGCTACCTTAGGAAAAGACTGAACATGAAACAGAAAATTCTCTTTCACATGAAGATATAAAATGAAGGAGCCATGAGGACCTGACATGCAACTCAGTGACTTGAATTTAACAAGAAGGAATCCAACCTGCGTAGAGGAGCCAACATGCCATGACAAGAAGCCACAGCTCTGCCACTTCACAGGTCATGTTCTCAAGGCACTGCTATACTGACTGTGAGCATAGGGAAATCCTGCTAGGTAATAACAAAAGACCAAAACCAAGGGAGCCAGGGAATGCACTCATCAGATAAATGAAATAGGGCTGTGTATGGAATAGTTTAAACCTATTCAGCTGCAAACACACTGCATCTCAGCTTTTCTAACTTAGTTACCATCCTGTAGCTTAAAATCACTATCACTTGGGTTTTTAGGTGGATTAGCAAATCAAAGGGCCAAACCCCAAATCTCTATATCTCTGATGAATTGTGGGAATAATTGGTTTTAACCTCAGACTGGAGCTGTCCCTCATTTTAGATTCCAACTGTGATTGGGGGTGGGGAGGTGTCTACTTTCCATTTCCAGTTAGAAAGGAGTGGATTAAACTATTTTTTTTTAATCTATGAGAGCCAAAAATCTCCCTATGCTTTATGCCTCTGAATTAACAGAAACCCCAGAATGTCACCTACAAGCATAATAGTGTAATTAGCAGACTGATTTGAAAGCAGCATTCACAGTGCATCTTCAGATTTATGTTCTACAATGACACATTTACAATAATCTGTTCTTCTTTTACATAACAATTAGGTCATCATTTCAATTAAGATTTTTATTTCTACAAAATTATTGGCAATTAGTTTGTCATCTAGATAGTAAAACCATCTGTCCAGAACTATTCCCAGCAGGAAACTGAGAGCTTAGAAATCCCTTGTACTTCCACACTTTAGAACAATACCACAAATATTCAGCAGAAAGCCACTGTCTTAAGAATTAAACTGGTTTCTTGTGGAACTGAGTCCTTTTGCCAGCATGTTTTCAAAATTACTAGAATGGTTTTAGAAACCTGACCAGAGACAACATAACCATTCAGAGTCCTGCCAGAGACCTGCACAAGGTTTGAACATTCAGTCTATATTTGGTACAGATGAAAGAGTAATTAGAAGCCTGTGGAAAATATTAGTATTGGAATTGTAACTTTTTCAGGTACAGTATTCTCCATCTCAGACCAGCAGGAAATGTATTATATACTACTATGGAAGTATTAAATAGCTTCTGTCTCAGATACCAATGTTTAAAACATTGGGGTATCATTGAATATGGAGGAGGACACTTCACCCAGTAGGAAGAGGTTAAAATGGCAAGAACAGGACCATAGAAGATCAGTCCTTCACAGAGAAATGTAGGGGGGGAAAGGATAAAGTCGGTGTCTTATCATCCAGTGGCCCAGCTCAGGACTTGGTCTGCTCAGAAAGGAGGAAATAACATCAAAACATATTCACAAGCAAAACAAGGTTCAAGAAATAAGTTAAAGTCTTGAGAAAAGACTCTGGCTCAGGGTTGCACAGGAATCATCAGGTTTGTCTTGTTTCTATTCCTAGTGGAAAAAGGAGCAAACATTAAGCAAAAATGCCAATAAGCTTTCATAGTCTGCTACAGTTACAGATCTACACAGGTGGCCATAACTTTTATAGGAACCAATGTCTTTTATAGAAGAGAAGGCTCCAGGAAGACCTTATTGTGACCTTTCAGGACTTCAAGGGCCCATCAGAAAAATGGGGACAGATTTTTTAGCAGGGCCTGTTGGGACAGGACAAGGGAAGATTTAGATGAGAGAGAAGGAAGACATTTTTCATGCTGAGAGCGGTGATACCCTGTCCCAGGTTACCCAGAGAGGTGGTGGCTGCCCCATCCCTGGCACCATTGCAGGGGAGGTTGGCCAGGGCTCTGAGCACCCTGCTCTA